>CAUYQG010284245.1:0-20848 GCA_963574415.1 Tarsius wallacei | reverse complement strand
ATATATAGAGAGATGGAAACCATATGAAAAAGGATAAGAGACTGGGAGGATATAGTCAGGAAGCTTAACATGTTTATTTTTATTTTAGTTTTTTTAATTTTTAGTTTTTAATTTAGTTTTAATTTTTAATTTTAAAGATGTACAATCAGGATTAGGTATATAAGTGGTCATCATACATGTAAAGTTTGGGCCTTGCTTTGGTCCCCACTTTGCCTGGTTTAAGATCAGGTCAGGTCCCTTATTGATACTGTGTTCCCCCCACCCCCGCAATCCCCATCCATGTAGTATCCTGCTACTGCCAATCCCTTTCTTAAAGTATTATCGTGTTTTTTCAGCTTAACATGCTTATAACAGGAATTTCAGAAGTAGAAAAAAGAATGACGTTTAAAGGTAAATCTGCTGAACAGTTGAGGGATTAATAAATAATGGAAGAAAGAGTGTCTGAGCTGAAGAAATAATAATTTTTATAATTATATATTCCAAATTATAATTATTATAACATCAATTATTATTACCATAAAGGCAGCTAATACTTAGACATATAATACTTTCTATAAGCCAGGTACTGTTCTCATCACTTTATTAATGCTAATTCATTTAATCCTGTCATGATCCTATGAGACATTATTACTATTTCCATCTTGGAAATGAGAAACCAAGGCACAGAGATGTTAAGTATCTTGCCCAAAGCTTCTTAGCCAGTAAGTGGTGGAGCCAGAATTAGAACCAGGTAGTCAGACTAACCAAGCTCTGGGCCAAATAGAAAAGACATAAGCATTTTCTGGTAATACTCCTGAACTTTAAGATTAAAGAGAAAAATCTTATCGGCTTCCAAGCGGAAAGATTAAGATAGCTATAAAGGAAAAGAAAACGCTCCCTGGCATGGCCTGCTCATCTTTAATACTGGAAGCTGACAGACATGGAAGAGCATCCACAGACCTCAAAGAGAAAAGCCTGCGACTCAGGAATCCCACAGCCAGCCAAGACCCGATGACCCAGGACGAAAAGAAGAGATCTGAAGAGGGAATGAAATTCAGACAGCAAACTATTCAGATACACTTAAGGAAAATACTTGAACAAGACTTTAATCAAGCAAAAGTAAACAGAGTAGAGGCTGCCAATGGACAGATAAATAAAAAGAAGAATAAAACTGGCAAGCAGGGCACACCTTGCAATATATCTTTGTGTATGCATGCACAGATGTGTGTGCAGTACACATAAGTCTGTCTAATGATTAAGGTTAGGCCATGTAATGTAAGTGCTAACCAAGAACTTTTGAAACAGAAGGGGAAGTTCCAATATATAATAAATAATTTAGTTCAATCTAATAGTTGGAAGTTAGGTGAGAAAGGGGTCGAAATGTTTCAAAGGTCTCGTTGTAGGGAGGAATAAAGGTGGGAGAAGAGAAAAAAGTACTCTAAAGGTCTCATGACAAGGAAAAGGGAGAGAGAAGTTGGGGAAAATCAGAGTCCGTAGTGGTAAAAACAGGCATATCTCAGCAGAAGAAGAACTTGATGTTCTGTTTTAAAGTAAGAGTAGAGTCATATGTGTTTAATTAAAACACCTGGGAAAATGAATTCAATGGAATAGAACAATAAAGTAAAATCTCCAACCCCAGAGAGAATGAAATAATTCTCAAGTAACGTGGTCAAACTAGCAAAAATAAGAAAAGTAAACAGTGTACGAAGTTATGAACAGGATGAAAATAGAAGGAATACAATCAAGTGTATCTGTCATAACACTTACTGAATTATCTCAATGAAAGACACAGACCATAAGAATGGGATAATAAAAGTTGTGTGTTTGTAAGAAAATACTTGAAGATGAAAACAAAGCAGTGGCAAAGAAATATTAGGCAAATGCAAGCAAAAGGAAAGGAGTGAAAATATTAATAAGATGACAACATGTAAGTTTAAACTCATTTAATCAAGATAAAAACTTATGTAACAATAAAAAGGCACAATTCACAATGATGCAATAAAAGTCATAAATATATATCAAACCTCCTAGTGGTTGAAAAATTCAATAATAAAAATGCAAAAACCTAAAAAATATAATAACATGAGATTTCAAAATACCTCTTCCAGAATGGAGCAGATAGTAACACAGTTAAGTAAAAATAACAGAAAACATTTTCACTAGAAAATAATTTCTTTCTTTGGTTTTTTTTTTTTTTTTTGAGCTAGGGTCTCGCTCTGTTACTCAGGCTGGAACGCAGTGGCACAATCACAGCTCTTTGGGCTCAAGCAATCCTCCCATGTCAGCCTCCCAAGTAGCTGGGACTAAAGACACATACCACCGTGTCCAGTTATTTATTTATTTTTTGAGAAAACAGAATTTATTGAGAGGACAGAAAAGCTACCACAGTGGGAGGGGACCCGAAGGGGTTACCCATATTTTTTTGCAGGGGTTTAGAGATGAGAACTTGCTATCTTGCCCAGGATGGTCTCAAACTACTGGCCTCAAGCAATCCTCCTACCTTGGCCTCCCAAAGTTCTGGGATTATAGGTGTGAGCCACTGTACCCGGACCTAAAATAAAATTTTCTTACGTACACAGAACTTTTATAAAAACTGACCAAGATCTTGGTCACAGAGAAAAACTTAAATCTTAAGAAGTAGAGGTTTTACAGGCCACATTTTCTGATTATGACACACAAAAAAATCAGAAATAATAACATGTTGCTAACTTTCGACTCAGCTTTTTCACAGCCAAAATACTCTCAGAAGTTCAACAGTATATAAAAAAAACCACTGCTGCAGCTTGTAAATGTAACGGCAAAAACCATTAAAAAAAAAGATAAAAAGCAAGTAATCAAAACGTCCCTCAATAAGAGACTGTGAAAGTTGTTATGGAAAGAACCTTGCTATTGCCAAGAATGAAACATTTTCTTACCCTAATTTCAGCAAGAGATGCCATTGCCCATGCTATGGTGGACCGCAGGCCGGCTGTCTTGATGTAAGCTCTGCTGGCTAAAGGAACCCTACAAAGAAAAGAACCTGATCAGAACAGCATACAATTACTACACGTTAAAGAACCGGAAACAAACAAAAATAACCTGTCCATATCTGAGAATCATTTTAACACATTCATCCATCATACACTAATGTATTCCTTAAGTTAGAAAATATTTTTAACCTTCTGACAAAACTATCTCTCTAACCATAAAGTCTATCCATAGATTGAAATCAGGGACGTAAACCTCTCTAATATGAGTTGCGTCTAAATTCTAAAAATTTAATCACATATGAGGGAAAACTTTCTTGCACTTCACTGTCTTCCCACATGAAATAGATCTTTTCTTGCTACATGGAATCATAGAAATATACTGTTTTGTAATACAGACGTGGTATGGAAAGTGGGGCTGAATAGATGCTAACCCTTGAAACATGTTTTCTATAAAAAGTCCCTTTTGTAAGATTGCTCTTTGCTCATTTGCATCTCTCTCAAAAGATGAAATGAAGCATGACATTGCATTGTCTAAAATAATTTACTGAGAGAAGGGCTGAAGCGGACATCTCCTGAAAGTCACTGCTCTCCATCACCACTTCATGTTTTAGCCTCCTCCTCCTCCTCCTCATTGCTACTATCAGTGTTTCCAGATTTGACAGAAATGTTCAAAATATCACATATCATTTCTACCATTCTAATGCAACGAACAAGTAGCATCTCCTTGGAAATTTCAATGTGCCACCATTTGTAGGTAAGATATGAAGACATGGTTTCAAGAATTTGTGCTGGTTTGTTTTCGGATAGCCTTGCTCCAAAACCACCAAGGCTCTTCTATGAACATGACATAAAGCCACAGCGTTCTCCAAATCCTACTTAAAGACTTTCAGCAGAATTCCATATGTGAATATTAAATATCTATTTCTGTCATCATTTGTTTTTCATCTTTCTCTGACTTTAAGTTATTGTTTTTATATTTATTGCAAACCTCTTAAAAGCTCAGAACAAGATGGTATATCCCTTTCAAATAAAACCATATAATTGTATACTTCCTGTTATAATGAGGAAGTTGCACAAGGTAAATCCACAGGAGTTTGGAATTTTAATAAAGCTTTCCCAAGAAGTAACAATTCACATTGTAAACAGTACTGTATCCATACATTTAGAATCAGGGATGTAAACTGGCAGGTGGAAACACTATAAAATATTTTGGCCAATGAATCTGCTTCTATAAGGTAAACTCGGCGATTATCTTCCTACAAAACACATTAGTTTGCATTCTAGATACCAAAAAAAGTAGATGTGGTATGGAAAACTGTCTTTGCCCATATATGTGAAACCTTTCCATGCTTCGACAATTATGTATATACTTTTACTAACAGAAGTTTTATTTCATGGAAGCCAATTCTTACTAACAAGACAAAAATGAATGTTCTTATTTTACTTAAACCCGGAAAAAATTGATCCCATTACTCAACAAAAGGGCTCTATTATATCAGTATTATAACATTATTCAGGGAAAAGCAGTGTTCAGAAATAAACTCCTTGAAAATAAAAATACTGCTCTATTTTCACAGACTAGCTAATGTTTTAAGTCACATCTGAACAGGCTTTTACGTAGTAGAAAATAGATGTGGTTTCTGATCCTCTTTTCCACATACATCTGTTTCTTCCTTATTCTCTTCCACACCATTTATTGGCAAGACAGAGACATCCTAATTTATACCTGTAGCCTAGAATTATCACCTGAACCTCAGCTCTTTATCTTCAAGTATGCACTTGGACATTTTTATCTAGAAGGTAAGTAGGGTAAAGTCAACAGGTGAACACAATCTCCTTTCCCTGGATTTCATATGTCAAAGTGCTCTTCATATTCTTACGCCACTCATCATCCTTGTATTGGGTACCGTAATCTACATCTTCAGTCTAGACATGTCACCTAAGCTCCAGATGTGACATTTTTCACTGAACACAGTTTTCCTACATTTTGTATTTCAGTGACTAACACCAGTATCTAGTTGTACAAATCAGAAATCTGGAAATTATTCTAGATTCCTTAACTTTTTGTTTGAATTTATGGCCTTTCTGTGACCCCCAATTCTGCCTTAGTTCAGTTCCTCATCAGTCATTGCCTAGACTAGTATAAGCGTTTAAAGCCTCTCCTTTTTATTTCTCTTTTATTAAAAAAAATATTTTCCTTGGTAATTTTCTCAAATCACAAATCTGTGTATGCTACTGTTGTTTCAAATTCTTATTGCTTTTGGAGTAACATCCAAACTGTTTAACATGGCTTATAAGACACGTCATGACTTGCTTCTAATTGGTCAGTTTAATTTTTGGCCATTTTCCCTAGGCACTCCCTCCCTGTCCCATGTATACTGAAGCTAACTTATCCTCCCCATATCACTCAAGCTCCCTCAGCCCTCTGTGCCTTTGCATGAGTTATTCCTTGCCTGTAAGATCTTTTCTTTCTCTTGTCTACTTGACAAACTCATTCTTCTTATTGTCAAGTCTCCTCTCCTCTAAGTGACACTCCTGTATGTTGTTTTGCTCCCGTCCTCCAGTGGAGTTGGGTCCTCTTTTCTAACTCTAGTCAAGCATTTATCATGTCTGCTTTACCACTAGAGTGAATTCTTGAACTAAATACCCATCTTATTCATCTTTCAACTTTGGTATCTGGCACAATGCTTTGCGTATAATAAGTATACAACTGATGTTTCAACTGAAATTAATTGAATTAACCTTACTCTAGGAAATGCTTCTCCCTTCCTCTCCCTAGTTGCTAAACTGTTTCAAAAATAAGACAGTTGAAATTTATCCAACAATTACTGCATCCTAGAAACAGTATCAAGCATTTTCATGTGAGCTATCTCATTTAATCCCAGTCACAAAGCTATAAAATAGGTACTACGATTTTCCTGATTTTATTGCAGAGAAATATGATAATTTGCCCAAACTTGCAGAGCTAATTTGTGGAGAAGGTAGAATTCAAGTCCATAGTTCCTATGCTATACTATACTAGGTGATGTATTAATCACATAATCAGTGGATTACTGCAATCAAATATTCACAACTCTTAACTGGTGAGTTCAGATCAATCCACTAAGCTCCATGAAAATACTTTACTCAAAGAATGTTTTGCCTTTAGCCCCCTCTGTTATATCAATGTTTCATATTATGAATAAAACGAATACAGTTCTTTTACAAACTCTCTTAAAAGATAAACCTGAAGCTTAGAATACAATATTTACCTGAACACAGGAATCCCCACCACAGAGTAAATGTCATTGAGATGTATAAAGATCTGAAAGGACGAACACAGAAGTCAGAATGGAACAAGAAACTGCATTACCAAAGTATTGGTGCCTGAACGATGCATATTTATATACCTAACCCTTAACTGTATCCCACAATTTTAAAATAAAAACTATGTTTATAAAAAAAAAATTCCAAGGCTTTATTTGTCATATCTGGAAAAATGTTCCATATTTTTTTTGTTAAGCAGAAGCAAACTAAATTTTAAGTATACGTCATAGGAAAATTCCAAGGTTAAAAAAAAAAAAGAAAAATTCAAAGTTTAAAAAAAAAAAGGAAAATTCTGAGGTCAATTTGGTTTACAAGTTATATAGAAACTCATGTTACAAAGAACTCAAGATCAACTTTCTTCCCCAAGATTCTCTGAACTATCCTAACTGGATCAGACTTTTCAGCATTCTGGATTAGAGAAGATTTCCTAAATCTACCCTAATTCTAACCTCAAGTTAAGACTCAAGGCCACACAAGGCTATAATAGGCCACAAACACTTGAAGGATAAGAGAACATGTTCTTTAGGTCAAATACGTATGTATATGCTAGCCAGGGTGCCCTTTTCTCTATCCATGGGTGAGTTTTTGCTTCTCTTTATTTCCTTTCTTCTGTTAGGCCACGAAGAGGATTTAAATGCCTCAAGTTATAATTAGTAACCAACAAAAATCTAAAAATTAGAATCTTTCTTACTTTTATAGTTTGATAAGGCTTGCAGAATACTCAAATTGTTGTTTTGAACATCAAAAGCATTTGATTCCTGGCACTTTCACCCCAAGGCTATTTTTCATATAAGAGTGTAATCAGAATTATTCCCATACTGACACATCTTCATCAGGAAAATAATTATCTGGAGCGACTCCATTTGGCCAATTTAATTCCTCAATCAATTGATACATCATAGCTAAAGTTACCAATTTTATATATTATATATTTTAGCAAAATTACTTATTAGAATTTCCTATTTATAATTTATACTAAAGATTTGATATGCTTACATGTCAAATGTTACTATGAATAATAGCTTCTCCCACTATAACTTTTTTCCTATTTTGCAGAACAAAATTTGTTAATATTTGATTCTTCTGTTAATTTTTAGTCACAGATTTTGATATATGAAATTTTAGTGTTGTCAATTTGTTTTGTGTTATCTGTACCAATAACAGCTATTCTTAACTACATTAACATTTATTTTTGAGCCAATCTATAAGAAAACCATAATTCTAAGGCAGTGTAATAGACTCAAGGGAGATGTGGAGAAGGAGACCAGAAGAGGAGACGATAAGGGAACTGGGAGGGGAGATGGAGAAGGACATCTCACATCAGAACAGTTTCAGGATCAATGCATTTAGCATGACAAGCAATAAAAAAGATACATCAGATTACTTTTTAACAGTGAAAAACATCAGCTACAAGGAAATTTAAAAACAGAACAACACAAAATATTCTGGTTTATGTGGCCAGCTATTACTCCATTTAAAGCTACATAACAAGTAATAAATTTATGAATTAGTAAATCATGAAAATGACTAGCTATCAAATTTATAAGATGGTTCTCAAAAGGTAGTGAAGAATATGTTTTGTTTCCCCATGCAAATATTGTTTGTTCCAATTAAAAAGTATAACTCTATTAATTTTGAAAATATAGAAAAGAAAAACATAATCCCATAACTCTAACAAAAAGTCACCTATTAAAATACTACTTAATTTTGTGCAGGCCTTTTTTTGTTGTTTTTTTTTTAACATTAGTTAGAATTTCTTAACAGACATCTCTGCAACTTCATAATAAAAGATTTTTTCTTCAACTGGGATCAAACAACTTCATTCCAAAAAATCTTTTTTTGGAGCTTGGATAAGACATTTTCACAGTAAAAACTACTAACAAAATTATCTGTACGATTCTACTGCTAAAGAGAAAGCAGACTACTGGATCCATATAGACATGCTTTTTAAAACTGTAAAATAAAGTGGAAAGGTACAATAAGAACAGATGACATCACCTTTAAAGAATTAGGTAATAAGTATAAAGATACAGCAAATATTTATTACCTCTAAATTTGGATTCCTCAAATCTGCTTTCCATCCAAACTGTTTCATAAGAGAAATTCCAATTACTCTCCCTAGCTCCTGGAAAAGTAGCAAGTTAAAGAAAAGAAAAAAAATACTAAACATGAAAATGTTAAATTTAAATGTACACAAAAACAGAACAACCTGTAGGAAAATCAAGTAAGACTATCTGATGGCAATTTAGGGTTCCAATATTAAAATACCACAAAAAAGCCTTCTACTCAAGGCACTAACTGCATTTAACCTATACTCCATGGCATTATTAACATCTACTAATTTATAATCCCTAATTTTATAATTTTAAGTTCATGACGTCATAAATATGGTCAATATGAGTTTTAGGAAATGGATGCAAGCTGAAGAATTGACTATTTCAGCTACTGCAAGCCTACATGTTTAAAAATTACCAGGTCCGTATCAGACTCAGTCTTTAAGGTCTGTCTGATTTTAAGGTTGACTACAGGACCCAACCAATACCCTTTAGATCACTGAATTCTGTAAGGACAACTGATAAGGTTTTGTGATGGAAACTATGGTGCTCATTCTTCCCTAGCTGTTGAGACCTCATGTGCACCTGTATATCTGTAGTCTAGGTCCCAGTGGCAATCCCATATACAGGGCCTGGGTACAGAGTGGCCACTCATTAAGCCCAGACCAAAAGCTCAGGACTATGTTATCAGGATTTCCAAATGCAGTGACATCTGTGAGTTTAAGAAAAGTTTTAGGCAAAAAAAAAGAAAGTCATTACATGCAATAGCATACCATTCCTCTTAAGCATATGAGGTGATATTAAAAAGGAAAACACATTTCTAAAGATATGTGTTTATATGCATTTAGGATTAATTATCTGTCTGGGCCTAGTTATTTGTTCTGTGAAGGGTTTGCATCTCATTTTAAACCCAAAGAGTAATCACTTCTTTTAGAAAAGGATACCCCACTTTGGGAGGAAAGCATACCTGTGCAGTGAAGGCCTTTCCAACCGCTCCACTGCAGCGACACGAAACCCTGAAAGTTACGTCGTGCTGGTGAGAAGTATCAGCTGCCTTCTCTACATCTTCCTGAGATTCTTCTCCCTGAAGTTTTTCTCTTTTAGTGATGAAATCTCTTTGCTCCTGAGTTTCTTCTTCTATTTGTTTGTCCAGCTGGCAGTCCCTGTTCTCTTCTATCTTTTGCATTTGTTCTATTTTTAATTTCTTAGCAATGATGATTTCATTTTCTCCCACTTTTCTTTTTAGTGGGTCAGCATCTCTTTGAGACAGTCTTTCCTTTTTTGCATCAAGTTCAAGAAGCTTTTTCCAAATTGAAATGGCATTCAACCAACTTCCGGGATCATCATTTACAAATCTTTGCATTTCATTAAATAATCTTCCTAAGTAAATAAAATCTCAGTTTATCCAATTTGAAGTTTTAAAGACCACCTATTACATTCATGACTCCCAAATTCCATCAGGTTTATTTCTTTAAAACAAGTTGTATTAAATTGCTCTATGAATAATTTCACTTTAATTTGGAATTTATAACCCATTTATCGTAAGAATGTTTGCAGAATAAAGTTCACTCTTCTATTGCATATAAGACATCAAAACTGTGTTAAAATTTCTATAGCATTACTGTACGATACTTTAGCATGATCATTTGGTCCATGACAATACATGTATCCTTCAATATACGCACAGACCTAGAGTGATATCAATCTTTGAAATAATGGTGATCTTGTCTACAAATATGAAGGTTCAAAAAAAATTACAAAACTCAGAGTTCAGAAACAAAGGAGTTGAATCTTAAGCCTATTATATTTTAGAGCATACAATATTAGTATGTATCTTAAAATGAGTTTCCATAAAGTCACATTTCAGATACACATTATTTAGGAACTGGCAGCAGGCTCATCAAACTATGATCTTTTTTTGAAGAACAAGGGTTATCAAGATGATCCAAAAATTATTACTCATTCCCTAAAGATGAAACTATACAGAACACCGGAAGGAATTATATTGACCGCACAATAAAATACCTTAGGATAGGCTTTAAAACAACTTTTTCTGCTTGGTCCTGAATTCTTGTCATTTGTATCTTTCTCGAAATAGTTTATTACAGACTACATAATTACATGAGCTCTTGTGCACAATCAGCAATCAAACTGAATCTTAAGGCAATGTTTAATCCTGCAATGTCCAACCCTTTTTCGCTGCTTTTATCAAGATCTTTCCATTACATTAGCAGCATATTTATAAAGTTAGGGGATAGACAAGAAATCTATTATACCCACTCTAGCTCTAGTGCTTGATAAATGGACATAAGTGTATTGAAAACATCAAGATCCTAGATCACTCTATGAAAAACACAACTGCACATGTATGTTTATTGTAGCATTGTTCACAATAGCAAAAAACATGGAACCGATTGTGCTGCCCATCAAAAGAGAACTGGATACAAAAAATGTGGTACATGTACACGATGGAATATTACACAGTCATAAAGAAGGACAAAATTATGAACTTCACAGGAACCTGGATGGACTTAGAATCTATAATACTGAGTGACCTATCACAGAAACAAAGAACTGAGTACCACATGTTCTCACTTATAAGCAGACCTTGAACAATTATCATACTACTATAGGAAAAGGGAGGGGAGAGTGGAGCAGGATTGGCAGTAGTGGGAATCTGTCGGGGGAGGGGGGAACACCTCATCAACAATGGTACATGCATAATGAACATTCGTATACCTAACTCTGAATTGTACCCCACATCTTTGAAAAAAATAAATTAAAAAAAAGATCCCAGAAATAGAACATTTTACTATCCAGTATTTTTTTTCAATTTTATCACTTAGTCAAAATGTACAAGATGACATTTTTTTTTTACTAATTTACTACTAAAATAATGCATTGAGTTATTACATGTTTCTAAATCCAAACAAATACAACTGACCATTTATCTCTCTAGAGAAGGTGCCTGATCAAAATTTTCAAAGAAGTAACGTGATTTAGGACATTAAAATCTCATTAAGAAAAGCAGCAGTTGCAGAGAAAAGAGACAGATCCTGCTACAATCAAGGATTAACACTCAGGAAACACAGAAAAATACATAATTAATGATCCCACACATATGAATAAACTTTAAAGTGTGAAACGGCTACATATTAGTCATCAGCAGAAGTTCAATATATCATGTGGTAAAAGCAACAGAGACACCATACCTTTACTTACAGAAGAAACAGAAAGTGGAAACTGCTTTTTAATCAGCAAAAATAATCTTTCTGCAGATTTTAATTTCTTCAGCATATTTAAATCAGAGCAGGTGGTGAAAAAAACTTTTCCTGAAATATATTCAATCTAGAGATAGAAAAAGATTTTAATGTAGTCCAGTGTCAGTGTAAAAACTATTTCCGCTTTTTCCCCATTAAGACACAGCATCTAAATTAACAAAAAAAGGACCATTTCTGAAGCATCTACTATTGGTCAGTGACTGTACTAGGCACTCTGAATACATACTTTCCCTTGTCTTTATAACTCTCTAAAATAGATTTTATCATTCCCACTTTACATATATGGAAAGTGAGGTTTGGGCAGGTTAAATAATTTATATAAAGTTCCATAGTCAGTGACCAAGATGGCAGTCTTTTTATGTTATGCTACCTCTTGTAAAGCATGTACATGTATACATACACACTAAAAAAAAACAACACAGAATAGTCAGTGATTACATTTTCAAACTTCACACACTACTTAAAAGTAGGCAAAAGAAAGGTACAATGCACAGGACAAATTAGGTACCTAGCCCTAGGTGGGTATTTACTAAATACCTACAGTATACCAGGAAACATAAAGTATATATCCTGAATAATAACAGAGAAACTGACATACAAATTAAAATATAAAATATATAAGACAATAACTTGAATTAAAACCAGAAGAAATGAAAAAGTTTTAATATTATAATGCACTGATAGGCTGCAGTATAGTAAGTAGCACTGAACATGAAAGTCAACATCACTAGAAGTCTTGGGGAAGAATCCTGTAAGATTTGGGGAGAGGAATTTTGACAAGAGAACACAGGGCAGATGCAAAAGTGGGAGGGAAAACCTGGCTGAAGGAAGGTGTAAGTCAGTTTGGCAACATCTGCTGTATCGTGCTGACTGATCGTGTCGGATGGATGGACCGTGTCGTGTAGGCCAGCCTGACGAATGATCATGAAATTTTGAGCACCACAGATGGTAATGGCCCACCATGATAGACTTTTGATGAAAACTGACGGCACTGAATTAGCTGGCAGAAAAAAATTACTTTGGAAGAGGCATAAAAGTCTGAGTGTAAAATGTGACGCTCAGGGAGAAACAGGTTGCTGAAGTAGATAGACATGATGAGACATTTGGCTGTAGGAACTGCATCACAATGGATAGAAGCAAGATACACACATTAAACAAAAACAGGCTTTGGAGACAGGATGGCTACATGGTAAAGGGAGGGAAAGAAAATGAAGAGTACAGACTCAAAGGGAGCCTAACGCAGCATGACAAATGGTGCTAAATACCAGCAGAATCTTAAAACTCTTAGGCTCAGCCCAGCCCTCTTAAGCTCAGGATAGATGTGGACTATTTTAGCATTCTCTTTTCAGCAGTGGCCCTCAGCTGACATGGTTCTAAGTTATCTCCTAGAACTAAGGCACCGGGGAACCTGGGTTATCCTATGTATTTAGGCAGCTACTGTCCATAGGAACTTAAACCTCAAGGGTATTTTTGTTTGTTTTAGATCTGACAAGTTATAATTAGCTTTTGGGATGGTAACAGGGTTGCTACTCCAGGCTGATGTAGAATCTCTGCCAAGGAAGCCCTAGGTTGGCACCACTTAAAACTCAAATGGGCTGGGCGCGGAGCTCATGCCTATAATTCCAGCACTTTGGGAGGCTGAGGGGGGAGGATAACTTGAGGCCAGGATTCAATACCAGCTTGGGCAACATAGCAAAACCTTGCCTCTACAAATAAATAAATAAAAGTTAGCCAGGCATGGTGGTGCACACCTGCAGTCCTAGCTACTAGGTAGGGCTGAGGTTGAAGGATCGCTTGAGGCCAGGAGGCTGAGGCTGCAGTGAGCTATGATTGTGCAACTGTACTCCAGCCTGGGCAACAGAGTAGACCCCAACTCAAAAATAAAACAAAACTCAAACAGTTTAGGTGCCAGCAATGGAGATGACCAAGAGAGATTGAGGAACAGATTGATGGCATTAGGGAGGAAATAGGGAATGAGAAGAATGTTTAGGAATCAATATTTAAGGGGATACTGAAGTAACCAACAACTTCTGGGTTCTAGAATTTACTTCTTTCTTTACTAGCATAGGTGACATTTTCCCAAAACTAAATACATACCTCAAAATGCTTAGAACTTGAAAATAAAGTTTTAAAAAGTAAATTCTTAAAAATTCAGATATTCTTACTTGACATAAGAATATAGATGATACTAGAACCATCACAGAATAATTTAACAGACATGAAATATCTTGCCAAGTTTCTAGGGGAACTGAACTAAATATTTCACCGAAAATCTGTTTTAATTTTCAAGTTCTGTAAACAAGTAAACTGATAGAAACATCTAGATCAGTGATTTTAACCTAAGTAGTGATGTACACTTTAACTTAAACTTAATTGCACAAAAGTCTTTTCTTATTCAAATATCAGTGGGAACATTTTGTACATTGAGCTTTCTCTAAAATTTTATTTTTGCTGTGGGGGGAAGAGTTCAAAAAAGAAAATGATTATCAAGTTCATTAAGAGAACATAGAAGGTTTCTTTAGAGCTTCAAATCATAAAAAGAGTATGTTGGTACACTGAAATGCTACATTCTTAAAACCCAAAGCAGCAACATTACTCTTTGAGAATTAACATAAGGCCTACATTCCTCTTAGAAGTAATAAGTATGTAATCAGAAGTATAGCAGGTCCTGGAATAACACTGTTTTGTTAAACATTTCTTTATTACACTGATGAGAGAAAAACAAATCAATTCCCTGCTGGGGCTACTGGGTGGACCATGTCTGTGGGGGTTTTGTCTGGGTGCTCTGGTTTCCTCCCACACCTGAGTGTGCCAGTCAGGTCCACTGGTGTGTCTCCCTGGTCTCAGTGTGAGTGTGGGTGTGTGTGAGTGCACACTGCAAGAGGAAGGCTCCCTGTCCAGGGCTGGCTCCCACCTTGTGTCCTGAATCGCCGGGAGAGGTTTCCACCACTGTTAACTTGGAATAGTTGGATAAAAAATTATCTTGCTTGTTTTTATTAATATTCCTTAAACATATGTATGGCTCATGTTTATTTCAATTTTTAATATCAGAAGTGTTCTAAATGTCTTCTTTATTTAGAAGTTTGTGATGTTTTTGTGACCAGAAATATGCTGAAGGAACTGAACTTATTTAATCAATTAGCCTACAGTAAAACTGATTTCATTAAACATCCTTTTGCTTAAAGTCACAGTTTCCAAGAACCTATGGATGACATTCAATGAGGACTTACAGTAGTTGACAAAACTATAAAATACAACAGTCACCGTGAAAATCAAATCATCATACATGTGAATGCATGTGTATGATGATTTTGTGAAGAGAACCTTTTGTGAAGAGAGCCTTTATATCTCAAAGCAGCAGGGAGAATGAACTTTGGGCTTATGATTTCAAAAACTACTGGACCTAGTAATTCCCTTTTGCTTCAGTTTACTGCTTATAACAGGTTGTATTCAATTACCATACTTAGGAAGAAATGTGGCATTTCAGGGTATTTCATCCTAATGTTACCTGGAAAAGTATTTATATAGACAATGTTTTTTCCATTTGGAATTAAATCATAACTGAGTGCCTAAAACCAGCTGGTTTTAAGTCTAACACTTCCAAAGATAAAATAACAGCCTTTATTAAAGTAATAACAGCTGTTATCTGTTAGCAAATCTAAGCAGTAGTATTTTTTCCTTTCTTTTAAAATTTATGTATTTAAGTATAACACAAAGATTAAAAGTTCATATCTATGTAAAAACACATAATAATGAAGACAGATGCCAAAGTTCTCCTAATTCAACAGATGCCATTTAGTTTCAGAAATAATTTGACAGTGTTAAGTGGTAAGTTAAGGTGGTGTCTGAGTTTGTTTTAGTTCATTTTAGAAGAAGAAATTCAAAAACATGTTAATGTAATTTTTTTTTAAAGGGCATTCAATCTAAAGGGCGTGCAGAGAATCTTGGAAAAGGCAACCTTATGTGATCATCCCACTAAGTGAAAATACCTATGAAATAACCTGACTCCCCCACTATCACCTGCCGTCATGACACCAAAAAATCATGTGGCCTATTTAAGACTTGTGTTAGTAGTTCATGATACATTGGTTTAAAAAGGCCAGTGAATCAACTGACAGGACTTTTCTGGTTAGCAGCTGGCATTAGGAACATTCTTACTACATTCAATTTTATCTTAAAAAATAACTGTTCTACTATTGTCTTAGAATAAATAACAATATTTAATACATTAAACAATGCTATAAAGTAAAGCTTAATTTTTCCCAATATATTTATTTCTTCAAAGTAGTCTAAGTAAATATATTTATGTGTGTATACATATGTAAATTAAATATTTAACAATACTCAAGAACCTATAAAAGAAGTTTGTCACACCGCCAGGGGAAAAAACAAAACCAAAAATCAAACCCGAATCTGACAAAGTCTAAAGACACCTTATAGGATTCCAATTTACAGGAAATACAGAGGATAAAGGAACGCATTAAAACTACATCATTGAGATGCAACTGGCAAAATCTCGACCAAGGGGACTCGACCAAGGGGACTCGACCAGTGCTGTCCAACAGCTTTCTGTGGTGATGGAAATGTCCTACAACCTGTGCTGGAGCCGCACATGTGGCTTCTGAGCACTTGAAATGTGACTGAGAAAACCAAATTCTTATTTTAAGAAATCTTAATTTAAATAGCCACTGTGGCTAGTGGTGGCCCCACTGGACAGCACAGTCATGGACTAGGAGTCAGAAAACTAGGCCTGAGGAAATAAAAACAGCTTTACATTCTTAAAGATATGTAAGGACAACAAGAATATGTAACAGAAATCATATGTGCCAGGTGCACTGCCTCACGCCTGTAATCCCAGCACTTTCGGAGTTGGAGATAAGATTGCCTGAGCTCAGGGGTTTGAGTCCAGGCTAGGAAACTTGGTGAGACCTCATCTCTACAATAAATCAAAACATTAGCCAGGCATAGTGGTGCATGTTGGTAGTTCCAACTACTTGGAAGGCTGAGGCTGGAGGATTGCCTGAACCTAGCAGGTCGAGGATGCGGTGGCCATGAGCATGCCACCACACTCCGGCCTGGGCGACAGAGTGAGACTTCGACTCAAAAAAAAAAAAAAAAAAAGAAAAGAAATCATATGTAATTCACAAAGTTTACTATCTGACCCTTTACAGAAAAAGTTTGCTGACCTCTGCTCTAAAAAGAGAGACATGGGGTTGGGGGAGAAATACATAGACTAAGTGATTTAAAAGATCAGTCAACCACAATGTGTGGGTCTTATCTGAATTCTGATTGAAATACACAAACTTAAAAATAAAAGTGACATTTATGAGACAAGTTGAAATTTGAACAATGACTAGATATTTGATAAGGAATTATTTTTGGATGTGATAATGATATTATGGCTTATATTTTTAGGATTACTTATGTTATAGCTTTTCTATTATACTACATATATTATGCTATTAAAAAAGAGTACGTACATTTTAGAAATTATACAGGTACATATTTACAGATGAAATGATTCTTGGGATTTGTCTCAACATTAAAGCAGGGTAAGAAGTGGAAGGAGGTGTGAAAAGAGCAGAATTTGCCATGAGTTGATCTTTGCTGCAGCAGGTTGATGAGAACATAGAATTCATCATACTCTTCTGTTTATTTTTGTGTGTGTTTGAAATTCTCCAAGATAAAAAGACAAAATAAGATCACACAGGAAATCTTCTACTGCAAGCTGTGTGTTGGCAGAAGTACCCACACTGAAGTCACCTGGGATGGAAGCATGTGTTCGTGTTAAAATGAAAACACCTGGGCTAATCAGCTGCCCTACTGAAAGAAAACCTTTTGGGGCTGGCATGCAGAAATGTACACATTCTCAATAAGCTCCCCCAGTGATTCTTATGTTCACTAAAATGGGAAAAACACTGATTAAGATGGAACGATTACTTTCTAAAAGTAAACAATCACTAATGAATTCATCTGTTTTGTAAATTCAGATTTAAGGATATTAACTTTCTTGAAGTGAACCAAAGTTTCTAACAGACTCTCATCATTGTGAGAATATTTTAAATATTCCTGTGCAGCTCATGCTATGGGAACTAACATTTATTGGGCATCAACTATTTGCCAGTCACCATACTCCTTGTGTCATCTATCTTCATTTCAAGGATTACATTAGTTCTTTGAAGTAAATATTATCATCTCTATTTTACATCCAAGGAAAGTGAGCTCAGAAGTCTGAATAATTTGCCCCAAGTTACAAATTTATTAAAGGAAGATATAAGATTTGCACACAGGTCTTTTGATTCTGTAATCCATGCACGCACTTTACCAGGGTGCTACAGAAACAACCTACATCGAATGTTCCAGAGCAGTTTCCTGTGGTACTTCAGCCCAGCGGAAAAGCACACGAGCGTCAAAGCTAGAGGGATTCAGATACAAGTCCCAGTTCTACCACGAAGACCACTTTTCTCTTTGTTTCTATGTAAAACGGAAAGGCCAGTGACCTATCACACAGGAGACTTTTGAAGATTGAAACAGTATACATAAAGGATCTAACATTTTAAGTGCTTAGGATTGCCTTAACTTTGGGTGTTCACTTTGTATTAGAGCAACTGGAGATGGAATTTCAGAGGTTATTTGTTCAGTTCCCATTTCCAGACATATCTGTCCTTAAAACATACAAAAGCAAAATATGGAAATTCCCAAATCTCTTGGCATTTAATTATGCTTCCTGTCAAAAAGTTTTACCTAAATGAATTTTCTTGCTGGTAGTAAAATTTCCCCCCACCTCATTTTGTCTTTAGAGAAGATGGA
Organism: Tarsius wallacei; assembly: GCA_963574415.1. Taxonomy (NCBI): domain Eukaryota; kingdom Metazoa; phylum Chordata; class Mammalia; order Primates; family Tarsiidae; genus Tarsius; species Tarsius wallacei. The sequence goes on along the minus strand of CAUYQG010284245.1, from coordinate 2,449 downwards.
GAACAAACAGAGAGGGTCTTTCTTTTCTCTAATAATCCTACCTATTCAGATTGGGTCAAGCCTTCCATTTTTCACACCAGGCACTTTCAGTTAATATTTAAAAACAAAACAAAACAAAACAAAACGCCAGTGCAGCATTAGTTATGGCCACACAGTGGGCCTGTTTTGAACACAATTATCTACTCATGCTTGATTTTACAGACAGCTTTGGGTTCAAATCCCAGCTTTGTCATTTTGTAGCTGCATAATCCGAATAAATTATTGAACTGATCTGTGCTTCATTTTCTCAGCTGTTAAATGTGGAACACGCACTTCATAGGGTTGTCGGGAAAATTAAGCGAGTAAATATAGTGTAAGGGTCTAAGAACATGTGCCTGACACATACTAAATACTTAATGTCAGCAGTCGTTAATGTATATTGTTCCTTTTTCAGATTTGCTACATTCAACATTCTATTAAATCTTATGACCCAAAACACAAGTGGCAGGTAGTCTAACAGAACTAACATCATCCTTCATGACTCCCATTGGGCACTGCAGAAGCCCCTTTTGTGGGCGTCAGGCCACCACAGGAGCTGACAGAGTGCGCATTTCATTTAGCAAGCGCTCCTTTTCCAAAAACATCCCACACTTTCGTGTATACCCCATCAAGATACTTTCCTATTACACCTTTTTCCTCTGCTTTCAAGAAACCAGCTCTCAACGTTCTAAAACCTAAACGGATGTTTAAAACCTTGTTCGTTTCATGGAAACTAACAACAGGTGATGAGGAGGTCTACAAGAGTGGATTATTTCTCTGGCTACTGTGTACTATGTGTTCGTGCACTTGACATACCCTCGGTCCCTTAATCCTCACAGCAATCCCCGGAGGTCAATGCAATCACTGTCAAGTAACTGAACTTGAAGATGATGTTTGCATTTAAAGGACGAGGGAGGGATTCTAACTCCGATGGGTCCCGCTCTAATTACAGGCTCCATGAAGTGCTTTTTAATTTTACTGTATTTTTTTTGAGTCGGAATCTCACTCTGTCGCCCAGGCTGTAAAGCAGCAACACACTCACGGTCACCCCAGTGTCGATCCGCTGGGCTCAGGCGATCCTTCCGCCTTAGCCTTCCAAGTAGCCGGAACTACAGGCGCGTGCTGCCATGCCCCGGCTAATTTTTCTGACATCGTAGAGACGAGGACTCACCATGTTGCCCAGGCAGGTCTCGAACCCGCGGGCTCCGTCCAGCCTCTCGCTTCGGCTTCCCCCAAAGTGCTGGGATGACAGGCGTGAGTCACCGCGCCCGGGCTCTGTATTCTCTAAAACCGGGCGCGAGGGCTCACGCCTGTCATCCCAGCACTTTGGGGTGGGGGTGGGGGGGCGCGTAGGCGAGAGGATGGCCTGAGCTCAGGGGTTCGAGACAAGCCTGAGCAACATAGTGAGACCTCGTCTCTACGATAAATCAAAAAATCAGCCGGGGTGGTGGCACATGCCTGTGGTTGCGGCTACTTGGAAGGCTGAGGCGGAAGGATGGCCTGAGCCCCGCAGGTCGAGGCTGCGCTGGCCGTCAGCGTGCTACCGCACTCCAGCCTGGGCGACAGTGAGACTCCGACTCGAAAAAATAAAATAAAAAAAAAAAAAATAAAATAAATAAATAAATAAAATAAAAACTTCAGCCGTGACGGATGGGCGGGAATGGGATTTGACTGGTCGGGAAAGAAAACCCGGGAGGAGCGTCCCAGCCGCAACGAAAGGACCGGCCAATCGCCCTCCGGGGGCGGGGCTACCGCCGCGGTCGCCTAGGGGGCGGGGAGGAGGGGGAGGGCTGGTGTCGCTTTGCCGGTCTACCCTGGCCTCAGCGGGGACGGGGGATGCGGGGCCGGACCGCCCTTCCTCCCGGGCGCGCCGCGGGGCCGACTCACCTGCGTGGCCGCCAGCCGCGCCCCCACTTCCCGCATCAGGAACGGCTCCAGGCCGCGGCCCGCGGTGCAGAAGAACCGGGCGCCGGCGCTAGGCCCCGACCCGGACTCCCCCGGCATCGCGGACATGTTGGCTTGGGCGCGGCCCCGCGGCGGCCCCGTGTCACGTGGCTTCGGCGCGACCCCGCGGTTCCAGGTCACGTGGTTTCGGGCGCGCGCGGCGCGCTCCCGGCAGAGGCGCGCAGGCGCAGATCATACGTAGGGCGGGCCGGGGAGGGAGTGCCCCGGAGGGCTGCGTCCTTTTGCAACTCGTCGGGTAACTACAGGGACCCTCCTTGAGAGTCTCTGAAATTGTTTAGGATCACAGGTGGAAAGGCGAGGGTGGATCATTGAGCCGCTGGCCGTGTTTTTCATGTTGAGCAAAGTGATGCCTAGAGAGGCCAAGAGACTGGCGAGTCAGTGGCACAGCTGAGGCTGGAGCCTAGGTTTCCCCATATTTAGTAGCATTCCTCCCGCCTCCCTTCTCCCCTTTCCTTCATCGCTCCCC
>CAUYQG010284242.1:0-15271 GCA_963574415.1 Tarsius wallacei | reverse complement strand
CAATAAATCAAAAAATTAGCCGGGCGTGGTAGCGCACGCCTGTAATTCCAGCTACTTGGAAGGCTGAGGCGGAAGGATCGCCGGAGCCCAGCAGGTCGAGGCTGCGGTGGCCGGGAGCGGCCACTGCACTCCAGTCTGGGCGATGGAGTGAGACTCCAACTCAGAAAAAAAAAAAAAAAGTCTAACAATCATACCTGGAGACATGTAAAAATGGTCTCGGGACTCCTGGATACCCTTAAAAACTATGGATGACTCCAAAGAGCTTTTGTTTTTGTGGGTCTCATCTATTGCTATTTCTCATAATAGAAATAAAACAGACATTTTAACATATTTATGAATAACATCTTCATTGTTAAAGTTTCAGAAACCCAACATACAGAAAGGTTAAGAATTTAGATTTTGATACTAAACCCAATACTTTAATTGGTATTAATTTTAGGAATCAACTTTCAAAGACATAGACTTAAATATACTTAACTCAAATTACATATCTGAATCTTTTTATATATATATATATAAATGGAATTTCAAGATCTTGGATTCTCTCTTTTAAATCAATCCATTTTGTTAGTAATAGACTTTACAATTTAATTCCATTAGTACCAGCTTCTACTGATTATACACATAAAGCAGCACCAAAACAAAATTAAACAAAACAATAAACCATTCATTTATACACATTTAATTCACTTCAAAAATTTTACACTCAGCTAAGTCTAAAAATAGTCAACTCCCAGTGCCCCATTCCTTCCCAAAGGAGGAAGAATGTCAACTCAGGAACTTACCTGGGTCAGTGTACCGGGAACAAGAGCTTTTTTTGTTGTTTTTTTCAGAGGAGTCAGAGTCTCACTCTGTTGCGCATGTTGGAGTGCAGTGGCACGACTGTGGCTCACCACAGTTTCAACCTTCTGAACTCAGGCAATCCTTCCACCTCAGCCTCCCAAGTAGCTGGGACTATAGGCACACACCACCATGCCCAGTTTTTGATATTACCTGGAAGAGGTCAGCTGCTGCGCAACAAGGGCTTGGCATTTATTTCTGTTTACCCCCCATGGGGCCAGCATGAACTAGGCTGAGGCAAATAGCTCCCCCCCGAAAGGGAAGAGTAGGAGCCTTTCCTTTGGCTTGCTTGTCTCCAGGCTTCCACAGGAGCAAGTGGTTAGAGAGTGGAAACCTTGACTGAGCTTGGGGGACAACAGGATCAAGGAGGCAGTGACAAAAGCACTGGTAGAGGAAAGTAATTAAGAGAATCTAGTGAAAGTTTTGAAACAGAATTGTTGGACTTCAAGACCTGCTGGTGACTAAATCAGTAATATATTTTTTAATAGCTTTTTTACATACAGAATTAAGAAAGGTTGGAGGCAGTAACTGAAACGGACATGTTCAATATAGATTTGTTATGTATAACATGGAAGCAACAATAACTGTGTACAGAGAACCCTGAAGATTATCCCAGAGCTTACAGCAAGTTCCTAAGCAAATACCCTCAGCAGGGGCCTCTCCCCATGCCTGGGCCTCACACCACACCGCACATGGTGTGCTGGGTAGAGGAGTTGGTGGGGCTGTTTAGTCCAGAGCTGTTCCACAGTCACAGGAACACCCCCACAGCCCACTAGAATGCAGGCAGGCCAAGGTGAGCTCAAAAGGAAAAGCTGGGGAATGAGATGCCTCTAGGGAGTTTTGAAAAGCTTCAATGCATTCCTAGGAATTTAGAAGGCCACTGTAGGGCTGTGCACATGCTCAGGAAAGCCCTGGGAGAGACCTATGTTTTCACCAATGGCTGACCTTGAGAAGGAAGTGAAGGCTAAGGCAGAGTTGTCAACTGGCTGGCTGAAAGTCGAGGGCATGCCCCTACATGGATACAGAGCTCTGACTGCCAAGGCACCTAAAGAATCTCTGTCCAGTCATTAGTGGATCACTAAGCTGACCAAGCAGAGACATTGTAGCCACATAACAAAGAATCCACTTCACAGGACAAGTTAGAAAAGTCACTCAACAGCAAACAGTAACAACCACCACTGGGACTATGCTGGAGGGCGAGTGTTCCCCCTTAAAGAATATCTGCCTTCTGAATACAAAGTTCTATAAAGCACAACAAGTAAGGTAAAATGCCCCAGCCAAGAAGGTAGTGAGAGGTGGATAATGATGTACTACAATATGTTAGGTACTGTGATAGGCACAGATAGGGGAAAGGAATGAAGGGAAGAAACCACTTCTGTTATAAGGAGTAATACACCAAGTTGTAGGTACACAGGACTGCTTTGTCAGTGAGATTCCCCAAACAAGCTTCAGAAGATTCTTTGACTTCATACCTGTGAATTCCAGACTTTTGGATTTCCCAAACTGCAATAATACTAATACTAAATAATGAACTGAGTTACTGACAACTTTCAAAATACTGGCAACTATATTTTACAGAAACACTAAGAGCAACAAGATGCTTAAATTACTAGTACAATAAGCTATGGTTATATTTTTAATGTAGAACAAACGTTTTAAAAACTTCTGTGAATTGTTTTCTTAATACAAGTTTATAATCTGGATTGACAATGCAAAATAAATGAGAGCTAAAAAAAAAAAAAAAGAATATCTGCCACCTGGAGGCCCACCTGTGCTGTCTGTTGTTGCACAAAGAAAGGTGCATACAGATGCTGGGTTGCCAAATGGAGGCATACCAGTCACCAAGGTATTTCCTCTTAGCATCCTTTCTTGCCCAGCTTCTGATCCTGGCACTGGGCCTTGCAGACCACGTTGCTCTCCAGCCCCTCTACTCCATGTTCAATTCTGTCAACCAAGGCGCCGAGGCATCCAGGTAGGCACGGGCACTACTTTCCAGGTGTTGGGGGGTGGACTGGCAAGTGACAGTCCCAACATCACTTCTCTTGGGGTTAGTCACCACTTCCCGCCAATGAGTTTCTTCAGTCTCAGTGGTAACAGCACTCATGATCCCATCATTACAACAGCAGTCACTGCCCCCACCATCAGGGGTCTCAGTCTCAGCTTTACAGGGCCCCCTCTGAGCATCTAAGTTTCTCCCACGTCCGCTTTTCCAAACTCAGCTCATTCCATGCTGACTACCTTAGTGCTGTCTTTTATCTGTGTGAGCAGCAACATCTTCTCCCTAGTTAATAATTCTTTATACTAAATTTTCCCTGCTTAAATTACTGCTGTGTTTTCTGTCTCCTGGCTAGATCCTGACTGATTCAGCCCGAGTTTGTGCAAAGTTAAGCACTGAAGCCCCTGTCACCACTGAGAATAACTTAGAGTAACATGAAGTTCAAATATTTGACATTCCTACAGTCTCTAGTATCTTTTCCTTTCTCTCTGCTAACTCCTCCTCTTCAATTTCCAGGCAGTTTCTTCATCCCACCTGACCTCTCCTCTGCTGAGCCCGACAAGCCTCCAGCCCAGCACAGGCCAGCATCCGGGAAGGTGGCTCTGGTCACTGTGGACAGTCACCACCACTGATGAGGCCCAGCAGACCTGCCAGGAGGGACATCAGAACCCATCCAACCGCTACCTCATGATCCTTGGAAAAGTCTGCTGCTCCAGTGGGGGAGGCTATGGGATCAGATTGATCTAATCATCCAGGGAGATCCATTTGGCAAAGTAAACAGCAACATACAAACTTCAAGAGATTATAGCAGGAACCCATAAAATACAGCATGTTACCATCATTGTAAGGTGGCCAGCGTGTCACATCACATTATAAAAGTCACTCCAAGTCACATAGGGAAGTCTATCTGTGGGAGGTGATGTGGAGCCTTAGATCTGTCATGGGCTCAGAGCTAACTGGCTCCCTCCCCCGACTGTGGACAAGTCACTTAATATCCATAACCTTAATCTTCAGGTCAGTAAAATGAAAATAAAGCCACCTGGCCTGAAGATCTCAGAGAACCCCTGTCTAGTAACGAAGCACTCTGCTAAGTGGTAAATGCTGCACTGTGACTTTCCAATACTCTTCAGTGTCTTCACATCCCAATGCCATAGAAGCAGTAACAGCTAAAACCCTCACTTTCAACCCATTTCTATTCAAAGGAAGACAGCACTGAAAAGCAGCCCAAGGTTGAGATCAAAGCCCTGCTTATCCCTAACTGCTTAACCTTCCACAAGTCACTAAGCCCTGAGGATCAGTCAGTTCACTTGTAAAATGGGGACAACAGTGTTACCTGTCTCCCAGGATCCCTGGGGATTATAACTACCACCATCAATAACCTAAAGGCGCATCATGCTCTCCTCTGCATAGGTCACTTTCAGCTTTGAGGACATGTATGTGAAGGTTCACTGTAATCCACAAAGAACCACACAAATACTAGTTATTTCTACCAGTATAAGTATTCACTTACACAGTGGCAATGGAGAAAACACATTATTAAATACGCATTCAGAATTTCCTGATTCCAAAGAACATTTTAGCCACCTCCCAGGGCCCTTCATCTCCCCACCCCTACCCAAAAAGGGTAGCCCACACTGAGGTCAGCTCCCCAGCGGTGATCCTGACCATACGATGGGTGGGCTCCACAGGGAACCGAGGTGAGGCCTCAGGAAGGCAGGCACCACCCCAAAAATCTAGCCTGGGACTCGGCCCATGGCTCAGAAAGCCAAGACAAGGCAAGTCGGGATGGCGGCACACACAGCTGCAGAGCAACCTGCTTAACAATTAGGCTGAAAATCTGTATCATTACAACTATGTTTTTTAAGAATCTGTGCTCAGATACACCAAAATGTTATCAGAGGTCATTTTGGGGAGTAAAGCTTTAGGAAATCTGTCCCTCCTCATTGTTAAATGTTCTTTCATGTTCTACATTGCGTAATGAGAAAACACGAGGATTTGGGAAGGAGAATCAAGAGGAAGCGCTCATCAACACTTCAGCCTAGCCACACTGTCTCCTCCAACCCGGCCTTGCCCACCCAGCCAGCAGCCTTGGAGGGTTTTCCAAGGACATTTTGAGAACAAAAATGTGAACACACACAGAAAAGGTATTTTTACATTGTGAACATCCTTTGAGAAGAGTCTCTGAAACAAAGGGAGCTGAGTGCTGACTCCCTGCCATCAAAATGGACCCTGGCTCTGAAGTGAACACCTGGCCACACAGACCTTCACCGCCTCATCTAGAAAAGTCCTTCCCAAGGGCCCTGTTTGTTCATTTTCATTCTCTCTCATGCTTCAAACTTAGCTCCTAAGGGAAGGCAGAGGCCTCAAAGGAACACTGATGGGTTCAGGTCTTTGGGGCAGTGCTATGTATAGTGTGGTCTACCTGTCAGCGAGAAGGTGGAGTGGGGCCCCTAGGCATTTTTCACCAGGATTTTCTCCATGAAGAAAGCAGCACAAGGAAACATATATGAGGCAAGCTCCCCACCCTGCAGTGAACCAGATCTCTGTGCTTCAAGAATTTTCTTACTCTAAAAGGGAACGTTGCCTCGGACACTGGGATGGAGACTTTGGGGTCATACCTAAAATGGGCTTCAAAGAGGCTACAGGGAAAGGGGCAGAGGAGGAGCAGGAAGAGGGAGAAAAGACTTTTCCTGGGCTCTGAGACATCAACTTATCACCACCTGTTCAGCCAGACGTCCTACCCAAGACTGGTCATCAGAGCCAGGACCAGCACCAGAGACAACTGAAACAGGGCTGGGATCGAGGGCTCCTGGGAAGTTAGAATCTGTAGCACAGAGGCAAAACAGATACCCTGTGACAACCGACACAGGCCACAAGGTCAACCAGAGGAAGCCAGGACAGTAAATCTGGCAATTTGTGTGTCATTTCAACAGCTAGCTAGGTTACAAAACCAAGTTTATTTGTGCACAACAATTCCTTACCTTTTTGTCTTCTTTAGTCTTTCGAACATTTCGATGGGGACCAAAAATGTTTTGCATGCCAAAAGCCTTCCTGGACCAGTCCCTCTTCTGGGCGCTCAGAGGGGGCTGCACAAAACTGCCCTCGACCCTATAGCGGTCTGCGGGAATCTTGCTCATGGGAGGGGGCAGTGTGCCACAGTTGACGCTGGACCATCCATCAGTGGAATCTGTGTAAGACTCCTGGTCACTGGAATGTCCACACTGCCACTCCCGGAGCACATGGACTGGGAGCCACCGCTGGTTGAAACCGCAGCCCGCACCTGCAGCACCCCTCTTGGAAGGAGGGACTGAGCTCCGCAAGGAAGCCGGGGGGACCTCCACGGGAGAGGTCAATCCTAAATGCTTGTTCAGGTCCCGGAATCTGTCAGTCTGTGGCGCGACCTCGAACGAGGCACTCCCCTCAGGGTCATGACAGAAGGCTCCCGTCCAGGAGGCACCCCAGGGCTGGGTGCCCCTCCCACCTGCAGCCTCCCATGAGGTGCCACCCGGGCCATGCCTGCTTGAGCTCCCACCCAGGTCCACCACAAGTACACGATTGCTCTTCTCTTCCTGGTTGAAGTTCCCAATGCCACTATCACTGTTGCTGCTGGTACTGTGGTTCTGGTGGGCATCAGCATCCCCATCCAGAAAGGCACGGGCCCGCACACCCTCAATCAGCTCACCCATGTCTCGGTACAAGACGGAGATGAACTGCAGGACGGGGAGGGAGGATGCTGGGAATTCCAGACAGCCGTTGGTGTCGGGGTCTGCTGTGCACTCAAACCCAAACCGCCGAGCAATGCCTTGGTGGATCTTGTGACTAAATAAGTCTGGGTCCACCATAAATACGTGACAGGAAGTCCGCAGAGCGCCCTCCTCCTCCTGGGCCAGGCTCCCATCGTCATTTGTCTGCATGGTCACCAGCCCAAAAAACCGCCTGTCATCCGGGCACACAGCACTGAAGGCCAGCTTGTCAGCCGGGTACTCAGCCAGGACCCCAGCCTTGTCGGCACTCAGCTGTACACAGTCATGCATAATCTTCATTGTCACCAGCGAATGGATTTTCTGCTCTGCCCGTAGGCGCCGCATGCAGCCGCGGATGGCTTGCAAGCTGTCATACTCCAGGTTAGAGCTTGTGGAAGGAAGTTCAATGGAGCCTAAATAGCCCACAACCATGGCAACATTCAAGATACTTGCATCTAATACAAAATCGTCATGATTTTCCAGTCCAATACTAAAAACGGAATCATCATTAATAACTTTGGAGATTTCCTCCTTAGAAAGCATGTTGGGATTTGGATAATTTATACTTTCATGTCCAACATCAAATCGAGCTGTAGCCGACTCTGAAAGGGATCGTTGTTTCAACTTCAAGGGCTCTGAACTGCTTGCACAAAGGCTCGGATTTTCAAAAATCATATTAAAAATCCCACCGGACTGCATTTCCTCCACAACTCTCTCTGCTCTGTTAATACCTAATGCTTTAGAATCAAGCTTGGGCTTCAGCCAGCCCTTTCCTTCATATAGTCCCCCTTCTTCGTCACTGGAACAGGACTCAAAGTGGCCAATGCCTTCACCAATAACCATGTGCAGAACCCCAGAGCACTTCCCAATTAATTTCACTACATCTTCATGAGAAGCCTTCTTCACGTTGATTTCATTGATGGCAAATATCTGGTCTCCAGCGCGGAGGCCAACAAAATCCGCGGGGCTCCCTCTCATGACGCAGCTGAGCACACAAGGCGCCTGTCCGGAAAGGGTGAATCCGTAGCCAGTCCTCCCCCGGGCAACTTCCACACTGCGCATCCGCGGGGGCCCTGGCCCAGGCAATGGCCGCTTCACCGTCTCTCCTGCTCTATACATTCTGATGTGCTTCTAGGACCAGCATGTTTTATTATTCCATTGGATCCATACTTCAAGGGAGGCTTGATGCCACCATATCTTCTTGAAATAATGCTCTATGGAAGAAAAATAAATTGCTCATTAAAGATTCCATATTTCTACCACTCACTGGTATTACCTAAACATAAACAGACAATTCATCATAAAAAGCATCAAAGAAAAAGAGTCTCCAATTACCACATAAATGTCAAAATGAAGAAGCAGCAGAGTCTGTTTACAATAAATCTTAAAACTGGGCAAAGAAACGTCCTTTCAAAGTAGAAAGCAACTCCTACAACTGCCACCTTGTTCCCGCACCAGTTCCTGCCAAGATGACCTGCTATGGGTGTGAAGATGCAGGACTCTGCTTCCCGGTGCTGCTTCAATACCCCATTTTGATGGCAAGAGGCCCTAACTGCTCAAAGTAGTTCATCCAAATTCTGAAACTTCCTAAGGGCATAGATGAGACATGACACAAAGTTCCCTACTCACTCCATGGCACCGCCGCCTTTCATCAGACATGACCAGCTACATTACACAAGCTGAATGTCCCATTATCCAAATGCTTAGGACCAGAAGTGTTTTGGACTTCCAGTTTTTTTGTGTGTTTGGAACATCTGCATGATGAGCTATCCTGGGTCTAAACACAAAATTCATTTATGTTTCATATATACACTATAGCCTGAAAATAACTTTATACACCATTTTTAATAATTATGTGCATGAAACAAGGTGTGTGCACCCTTAATCATCAGAAAGCAAAGGTGTGACTATCTCAACCACCTGTGTGGCATCATATTGGATTAGATACCATCAATCCTTCACTCATATGTGCCATTAAAAAATCCTGGGTGATCCAGAAATAAATATCATCACTGCCAGGATACTTCCCTATTCCCCTCCAGTCACACCACTGAATGAATGCCTGCCCTGTGCCAGACAGCATTCCAGATCTGAAGATGCAGACGGGGTCCTAGCCCTGAGCCACGATGCAGCAGGCCCTGTACTAGCAAACAATGTAAATCAGTTCTGACTGCACAAACATATGTTGCGAGGGAGAGAAATTGAGTCCTGTGGCTGCGGAGAAGAGAAAAGGTGAGAAGTAAGAACAATATAACAACAATCACAAATCACAGTAGCGAGGGTGCCGACCTCCACGTGGGCCACCACCACTCTCAGGACTTCACACATAACTCACGTCATCCCAGGCAACATGAGGTAGGTACTATTATTATTCCCACTTTGCAGATGACAGAATGGAGGTGCCAGGAAGTTAAGTAACTTGTCTACCATCACACAGCTAATTAATGGCAGAAGTAAATGTGAGCCTTGCCCACTTATGTGGACTCTTAGAAGGGCCTAAGACAGCAAGCACCATGCTAGCGTCTCCAACTGGGACCCGCCCCTGCCAGCAGACCCCTACCCACAATACCACCTGGCAGTGCCCACAGCTGCTGAACAACCCCCCAGCACCCCCTCTCCCAGCACCCACATTGGAAAAATACACACACAGGAAGATCTGACACCTGCCCCGCTAAGACACAGACACACTCTGATCACTCCTGCATCTGACAGCCTTCCCTTTCCAATCATCCTGGGTAGCCCTTCAAGTCTCTAGCCATTCTTCCCACCCTTCCTCTGACCCAGACAGGCCTGGACCTGTCCTCCCAGGACACAATGCCAAAGGGGATGAGTCAGCAGATTCTTGAATCACCAAGGCCCGCTTCCAGGACACCTCACTGTACCACCAATCCATACCTCTCCACGCTTCCGTCCATTAAGCACAGTGTGTGCTGTGGACCGCCCTCGTCTTCACCTCCTGGGTCTTAGCTCCTCCACCACACAGTTCTCATCAACAGACACTCACCTATCATTCAGTAGCATCACTGAAAACCGACTATGTGCAGGACTCCATGCCAGACTCAGCTGCAACATAAGAAAAACAGTCCCTTCCAGCAGAGACCCCTCAGCCCACAACAAGGCATCTGGGAAGCAACAGTTGGCAGCATGACCCAAGAGTGATGGCTCCCGGCCCTGAGCAGTACCAGTCCATTTCCAGAGCAAAGAGACAAGAATCCTCAAACTCAAAGGGCTCACCAAGAGCTGAGCAGAGAAATAAACAAAGTCTCACAAAACCTTCAGAGGACAAAGACAAGTCTTGCATGAAGGCATGAGACTCTACCACTAGACACAGAGGCTGCAAGGTGCTGCAGGCTCAGCAGTCCACACCCTTGTAGGCTGGAAGCAGCCGGTGAAGACAAGGGAGAGCATCAGCAGGTTATACCCACAACACCCAAAGCTCAAGCAGGCCTACAGCACCACGGACTAGTCTCTTCCCCACACCCTGCTCCCCGGCCACCTGCGTACAGAAGTTCAAAAGTGCAGTACAGTAGCTAAAACCTGTTCCCAAGACTTATGACCAAAAGCTGAGGGTGGCCAGAAAAAGTAGTTTCCTGTCTCACCATCTTGGCCTGACAGTCCACCTGTAGCAAGGGAGACACCAAGCCACCATGATGCACAACTGAGCCTGCCCCTCTTAGTCCTGTGAAAGCAAGCTGAATCTCTTTCTTCTGGACAGAGTCCCCACATGACACCATTTGCTGGAAATATCGGGTGTGTTTTTCTGTCTATCCATGACCAACTTGTGCCTAATCTGTCTGCCAAGGACTGGGGTGCTGCAGGTGTTGGGAGGGACATGGTACCTGCTCCAATGGCAGAGGCAGACACTCATTTAGGGGCAGCAGACAGACAGATGCACTACACACACTGTCCCCAGAATGGCCCTCGCAATCTGCAATCTGACCACACTGGTCCTGGGGTAGCTCACCAAGGATGCAACCCAAGAATCCCATAAACACCAACAATACTTCCATAAGCCCCTGGGCCCACACACACATGGGTGGCTGGAGCCCAAAAACATCAGGGAAGGAAATACTCCCTGCTCTCCCTAAAGGACTTCTTGGAACTTTGGTGGTAAAGAAGGAAGTACCCTTTTTAAAAGGCAGGACTTTCTAAATGTAAAATTTAACATCCCCTACCCAGGTGCCAGGGGCAATCACAAGAATTCTGCCAACAAAGTAACAGGCTTCTGTCTGCCCAACCCATTCCACAAACACTTGTGAGCACCTTCTCTATTCCAGGCTCTGCTCAAGGCACAAGGAAAACAGCAGAGGCAACAAGGCTCACTGAGGAGAATCCACCCTAGGAAGCATGCTCCAGGGAGCCTGCCCTGGGGGAACCCGCCTTATGGTCATGCAATGCCAGCTGAGAGAGAGGCCAGGGGAGCCATCCAGGGCATGCCCTTGACTGCAGAGCTGGACGCTGGAGGCACGGTCCTGCTGTGTGTGGCCTTGGCCAAGGTTCCTCACAGGTATGCGAAGGAAACAGAGCCCACACCTGATGCTGTGGGGATTCAGGCATAATACACCAGGCCTGGCATAGGCCCAGCATGCCATCAGCTTCAGTGGCTGCCACCATTACTGGCAGGACACTTCACTACTGAGGAGTCACAGGCCTGTGTGGACAATGTAAGAACAAAGGCAATGACCCAAGGGCAAGGATGTGTCAGCTATGCCTCCTCGTCCCCAACCAACCTCTCCTGCGCTCTCTCTTCTAGGACACTCTTCCCACACCACCCACACTCCACAGGGACCTCTGTCATAAGCTCAAACCACACCCACTCACGCCCATGCCTGGTGCATGAATGCACACAGGGATGTGTGGTCACAAGGGAGGTTCTGTGTGCCCACTGCAGGGTCCACTCTGTGAGGGAGGGCATGACTTTGTGTTCACGGCTGGGCCTCTGGGTCGGCACACCCACTGCACAGAACACCTGCTCCATCCACTTCTGCCAAGCAAGTGAATGAGGAAGAGTGCCAAGAACCAGTTTGGCTGAAAAGTTCTTAGCTTTATCTAGGTGTCCAAACTTAAATTTCCAACTATATTATCTAAAGTTTCTAAAAACATATATATTTTAAAAATATGTAGAAAGAAAAAAGTCAACTTAAGAGGGTTGATGAGTTTTTATATGTAGACCATCATAATCATGAATAAAATACCCTATTCCTAGCTTTACAAAAATCAATGTGGCCTTCTCTTTTCCTACCTTATGCTGGTTCAGTGAAGACTGACATAAGGCAATGTCAGTCTGTTCCCAGTTGTAGGCAGGCCCATGACCAGGAGACTCTGCCTGAGAGTGAGACACACCAGCAAAGGCCGTGTGCCCTAGCACCAGAAAAGAGGAGGCTGGCAGGCTGTTCCATAAAGAGTGCCTGAGCTCGTAAGGTGGGGTTGGTTAAGAGGTGTGAACAATGGGGCTCACCGCCCATCCCACATCCATCAACATCCATCTTTTAAGCACCAACTCAGAAAAGAGAGTGATGGCATGAAAGGAAACCAAACATCAGAAACTATCAAGAATCTACCTTGGCACATTACTCAGTTGCCTAAAGTGAGTGGGCCTCTTAACCTTCAAACAAAGAAGCCAGAATCCACCCTTGCTCCCTAATATCAAATCCGATAGCTCCATCACCCCTCCGTTCAGCCCAACCAGACTCCTCCAACAAGTGCTGTCTGCTACTTGCTGGGTAACAAATCAAGAGATGTGTCATTCCCACCCACCAGAGTCCCAGGAACATTCCCAACCCAAACAGAAGCAGAGTGCTATGGTGGCTGGGCTCAGACAGCCAGGACCACTCTTGCTCTCTGCTCGGTCCTCTGGTTACATGTATGGGACATGTAGACAGCACTGCCTCCCTACCTGTCCAGGGTGATCCCGAGGCTTAAGTGCCAGAACAGACTGGCACTTGGTTATGTTTAAGGAAGGAAATACTCATCAAGAGTTTTCAGACAAGGCCAGTAACTGATGAGCACATGATGCCGTATGTTAATAAGCAACACAGGAGAGAAAGCCCAAAATTACACTCCAACTGTACTCAAGTCATCTAAAATGACACAGGAGAGGGGCAGGCAGTGACACTCGGCAAGCATGGCTTCCCAAGTTGTCCTGTCCCCACCCTTGCACGCTGCCGTAGAATGGAGCTGCTCTCCCTGGGAACGTGCATGTGCAGCCATCTCCTCCTCTCCAGACCCTCCTCTAAACTCATGTCATTGTCACCTTACCTCCTGCCACCTGACTCATCTGAGCAACCCATCGCTCCACGGTCCCTGGTGCTCCCATCAGCCTGTTCTTCATTCTGTCTCCATCCAAGCCAAGCCTTCCATGCATGTGATGTCAAGTGGAAACTGCCAGGTGTAACTGAAGGTATAAACAAGACTGCTGGGGCCCCTTTAAAGGGATTAAGGATATGTCTCACAGATCCTCTCACTGAACATCTGGGCCTCTAGAAAATTTATTCTTCACCCTTCTCAGCTCAAGGTAGAGAAGAGTTTATCTCAAAGAGGTTTCAGGACATAGCTCTGGCTCTTGCCTGATGGAGTGAACACCAGTGAGATTCACAAGAGGCCCATCAAGTTTTTAAGAAAACTGTATCAGCAGAAACACTGCTCAAGAGTCAGAGGCAGAGTCAGTACAAAATGAAAAGTAAGCACTGGATCCCAAAAATCCTACTAGCAGTAAGCAGGCTGAGAAAATGACTCAACTGCAAACAAGCAAAGTTTTTCAGGAAAGGATGGCTCAGAGAAAGAACTCAAGAGCTCAGAAGGCAGAATAGCAGCTGTTTTTCCCAAATCTTGAGACCTGATCAGGAACTTCCCACATTTGCCAGGCCGGATCTCAGAACTGCTACACCCCTGTGACTACTTTCCGCCTCCCACCTTCCCTCATTTTGAGTAGAAGGTCTAGTCTACAGTGGTTTTCACGATTGCATCGTGGGTGTGCGTGTATGGGCTGAGAGGGTGTCTCTCTAGTTTAGGTCTGCAGACCAGGATACAGGGTACCCCAGAAGCTGCACTTAAGGAACCACAACCAGGCACCTTAGCCACATCTGGAACCAATGCAGATGATGAGATTCGGGACTCTGAGCTGACGGTGTCACACCTTTGAGGAGTATATTTTGTAAGATGGAAGAACATGAGTTGCTGAGACCAGCAGGTACACAGTGACAGGCAGCCTCTGAGAAGTCACCCACAACACGACCTTCTGGAGGTTACCTTGCCCTTGGTAGTCCCTCCCCTTGAGTGTGGGCTTGACTTAGCAACTTGCTTCCAACAAACAGAATGTGCAGAAGTGATGAGATGTCACTTCCAAGATTATATTACAAAAGGATGGTGGTTTTAGTCTTGCCTATCTCCTCCCTCTCCCCCTCACTTGATGAGCTGTCCTAAGAAGCTGCCCATACCACAAGGAACAGGCATCTCTGGCCCACAGCCAGCAAGGATGTGAAATCTGCCAACAGTAGTATTAGTGACCTTGAAAGTCGATTTTCTGAGACCAGCAAGAGCCACACAAGTGTACATAGAAGCGAATCTTTACCCCTGCAGCCCTCACTGAGGCTTTGACCACAACCCAGTGCGAGCCCCTAGGCCAAGGGACCCAATCAAGCCACACCAGGACCCCTGACCACAGAAGGAGATATCTGCAGTTGTAAGCTGCTACATCTGGAGGCAATTTGTTGCGCAGCAGTAGATAACCAATGAACTGTATAATGCAAAATATGAATGTTATCATTTGATGTGTTACCATTCCTGCTATAAATACATACAAAATAGCACTGTGCTTATTTCTAGTAGGCAATGCACGATTTTCAAAATGTATTTCAAAAAGTATTTTCAAAAACGTTCCTAAAATCTAATCTGTGCTGAGTTGATTAAGGAAATCATACTGCATACACCAGAAAGAAACTGACTACCGAATGGAAAAAACTGGCTAAAAAGATTACTCATCAATCATAATCTCACAAGCTAATTATCCCATTTCGCAAATGAGGAAACTGAGGCTCACATACCATGACTAAAGGTAGAGTTAGGGTTCAAACTCAGGGCTGACAAACTTCAGTTTGGGCTCTTAACCACACCGGATGCCTCCCTTTTTCCTAACAGAATGCAAGGAAATGCCTATTTAGAAAGTGACCCCCCTTTAAGTTTGTATTTTGGCTAACAAAAAGTATCTGGTTCTCAAAGAGTCCGTCTAAACTCCTTGGTAGCTTCATCTCTCAAATTTGAACATTAATAACCTAAGTTTAAGCCGGGCTCGATGGCCCAGCCTGTAATCCCGCGCTTTGGGAGGCTGAGGTGAGTGGATTGCCTGAGCCCGCGGGTTCGAGACCCGCCTGGGCAACTTGGCGAGACCTCCTCTCTACAATAAATCAAAAAAATTAGCCGGGCATGGTAGCGCGCGCCTATAGTTCCAGCTACTTGGAAGGCTGAGGCAGAAGAATCGCCGGAGGCCAGCAGGTCGGGGCTGCGGTAGCCGGGAGCGTGCCACTGCACTCCAGTCTGGGCGACAGACTCCAACTCAAAAATAAATAAATAAATAAATAACCTAAGTTTAGGAAGCAGGTCAGCAGCCATAATGAATATGTATAGTTTGTAAATAATTTATCAGACTGAACTAAAGAGTGCAGTATATAAAATGCTCCAGTGCAGCATTCTGTCA
>CAUYQG010284237.1:0-23092 GCA_963574415.1 Tarsius wallacei | reverse complement strand
TTCCAAGTAGCTACAGGTGCATGCCACTGTACCCAGCTAATTTTTTGATTTATTGTGGAAATGAGATCTTGCCAAGTTGCCCAGGCTGGTTTTCAACCCCTGGACTCAGGCAATCCTCTCACCTCTGTCTCCCAAAGTGCTGGGATTACAGGCATGAGCCACTGAGCCCGCTATTTTTCTTTTTAAAAGGTTTTCTGCCAGGCGGGCTCGGTGGCTCAGCCTGTAATCCCGCGCCTTGGGAGGCTGAGGTGAGTGGATTGCCTGAGCCCACGGGTTCGAGACCCGCCTGGGCAACTCGGCGAGACCTCATCTCTACAATAAATCAAAAAATTAGCCAGGCATGGTAACGCGCACCTGTATTTCCAGCTACTTGGAAGGCTGAGGTGGAAGGATCTCTGGAGCCCAGCAGGTTGAGGCTGTGGTGGCCAGGAGCAGCCACTGCACTCCAGTCTGGGCGACAGAGTGAGACTCCAACTCAAAAAAAAAAAAAAAAACTCCAATGGGAGGAGTTTACTGCAAAAGGAGAGCAGAAAAAATGGAGTGGTAGCTGGTAAGGGGTGAGTGGCTTGGGAAACAGATCAAGAGAGGTGTGTTTGTGTTTAAGGTAGAAGAAATACAATGCTTTCGCACAACACTGCTGATAGAGTAAGGGATTGACACAGATGGGAAAGAGTGGAAAGAATTGACTAGAGGGTCCATGTCCTTAAGTAGGGGAGGGGCTGCATAAACCGAAGGAACTGGGTTTAGACAGTAGTATAAATCAGCTAGTAAAAAACTGGAAAACGGAATATATGGGGACAGATGCAGGCAAGCAGATGTGGTTGAACCAGTCTATGTAAGAAATACCATTAATTTAGTAAGAATTGAGATAATTATTTATGCCTAATTTTTCCAGCTTAAGATAGGAATAATGATACAGCACACTCATCAAAAGAATTTAGATTCACTTTCTGTGTTCTTGCGCAAGTTACACCAATTTTTTTTTTTGAGTCGGAGTCTCACTCTGTCACCCGGGATGGAGTGCAGGGGCATGCTCAGGGCCACCACGGCCTCAACCCACTGGGCTCAGGTGATCCTTCCGTGTCAGCCTTCTAAATAGCTGGAACCACAGGCATGCACCACCATGCCTGGCTAATTTTTTGATTTATTGTAGAGATGAGGTCTCGCCGTGTTGCTCAGGCTGTTCTCAAACCCCTAAACTCAGGCAATCCTCTCACCTCCGCCTCTCAAAGCACTGGGATTACAGGTGTGAACCACTCACTGTGCCTGGCACATCCTTGTTTTTGACAGGGACATGGCGTGTTTTATTTCCCACTGAACAGTCAGCATCTATACTAGTTCCTGGCAAACAGTAGTTGCTCAATAAGTATTCACTGAGGCCGGATGAGGTGGCTCACCCCTGTAATCCCAGCACTTTGGGAAGCCGAAGTGGGAGGATTGTTTGAGCCCAGGAGTCGAGACCAGCCTGGGCAATACAGCAAAAACCTCATCTGCACAAGTTTGTGTGTGTGTGTGTGTGTGTGTGTGTTGGAGTCTCACTCTGTCTGTCGCCCAGTGTGTGTGTGTGTGTGTGTGTGTGTGTTGGAGTCTCACTCTGTCTGTCGCCCAGGCTGGACTGCAGTGGCACACTCACGGCCATCCCAGCATCAACCTGCTCACCTCTGGCGATCCTTCTGCCTCAGCCTTCCAAGTAGCTGGAACTACGGTGTGCGCCACCATGCCTGGCTAAATTTTTATTTATTGTAGAGATGAGGGCTCACCAAGTTCCCCGGGCTGGTCTCAAACCCATGAACTCAGGCAATCCACTCGCTTCGGCCTCCCAAAGTGCTGGGATTACAGGCTGAGCCACTGAGCCTGGCCACAAGACATTTTTTAAAAATGAGCCAGGCATTGTGGCACACACCTGTAGTCCCAGCTACTCGGGAGGCTGAGGTGGGAAGAGTTCTTGAGTCCAGAAGGTTGAGGCTGTGGTGAACCAAGATGTGCCACTGCACTCCAGCCTGGGTGACAGAGTGAGACCCCTACTAAAAAAAGAGTTTTTTAAAATTAAAAAAATAACTATTCATTGAATTAATTTTAGAAATTAATTTTAGAAATGAACTACGTAGGTCACATCTACCCCACAGGGTTGTTTTGAAATCCAGTTAAATGCAATCATAGATGTAAAAGTGCTTTATAATCTGAGAAATGCTATTTAAATCTAAACTGTTTATATTAGAATGAGGATAAAGCCCACTGAATTTTTTGACTCCTTAAATGGATTTCTTTTTAGCTTAAAGGGATACACCAAACTAGATTGAAACTTGAGGACGGAGTACAGTATTTCACAAAATAGTTTGGCTCTATAAATCACGGTGTTACAGAACTGTCAAAAGTATACAAAATCGTGAATAGCCACTGCACACCAACCTGGGCAGCATAGTGAGACGCTGTCTCAAAAAAGCAAAACAAAACACACACACACACACACACACACACACACACACACACACACACACAAAAGCCAGAAAAATCACTGAAGTCAATTAGCTTTATGTGAATGTCATAAATCCCAAATTACATTTACAGTGCTAGACACATGAGTGTTATATTACCTCTTTATTTTTTGTTTTTAATTTGGTAGATTATAATTTCCAAAGCAAATACAGTATTAGAGTTGTACGTTTATTTTTCTTTTTTTTCTTTCCTTTTTTTTTTTTTTTTTTTTGAATAGGAGTCTCACTCTGTTGCTCAGGCTGGAGTGCAATGGCATGCTCATGGCCACCACAGCCTCAACCCGCTGGACCCAGGAGATCCTTCTGCCTCAACCTTCCAAGTAGTTGAAACCACAGACATGCACACCATGCCCAGCTAATTTTTTTGATTGATTGTAGCAATGAGGTTTCACTAAGTTGCCCAGGCTGGTCTCAAACCCCTAGACTCAGGCAATCCTCTCACCTCCACCTCCCAAAGTGCTAGGATTACAGGTGTGAGGCACCATGCCCAGCCTATTTATTATCATGATAAATCTATATGGTCTTCCCAAATATTGTAAGACTGATTTGGAGCAAAGTTCTGGATGATACAAATAATAATCATTTAAAAACTCACTGTGCATTTTCATTTTTTTATACATTCCAAGTAGGTAATATACTTAATTAAAGTTTGACGGCAATTTCCTATTTGCTGAGATTTTATTTCTAGAATGATTCCTTATTTTTGGCCTTGATGGAATATCTATAAGGAGAAGTAAATCAACTCATGTCATTTTCACACTTTTCTTTTTTTTTTTTTGAGTTGGAGTCTCACTCTGTCTCCCAGACTGGAGTGCAGTGGCCGCTCCTGGCCACTGCAGCCTCGACCCACTGGGCTCTGGTGATCCTTCCGCCTCAGCCTTCCAAGTAGCCGGAATTACAGGCATGCGCTACCATGCCCGACTGATTTTTTGATTTATTGTAGAGATGAGGTCCCACTAAATTGCCCAGGCGGGTCTCGAACCCTCGGGCTCAGGCAATCCACTCATCTCAGCCTCCCAAAGCGCGGGATTACAGGCTGAGCCCCTGAACCCTGCATTTTCACATTTTTCATTACCACTGGGGATTAAGGTCTTACATAATTAGCCAAGGTCATACTTGAGGATTCAGTGAATAATTTAGGATTAAATTTGGGGATTAGGCACTAGGAACTCACAGGGATTCCCATATGTGTTTTTTGTTTGTTTTTTGGGGGTTTTTTTGAGTTGGAGTCTCACTCTCGCCCAGGCTGGAGTGTAGTAGCACACTTACAGCCACCATAGTCTCGACTTGCTGGGCTCAGGTGATCCTTCCGCCTGAGCCTTCCAAGTAGCTGGAACTACAGGCACACGCTACTATGCCTGGCTAATTTTTTTATTTATTGTAGAGACGAGGTCTCACCAATTTGCCTAAGCTGGTCTCAAACCCCTGGATTTAGGCAATCTTCTCACCTCGGCCTCCCAAAGTGCTGGAATTACAGGCTTGAGCCACCTTGCCTGGCCCATATGTGTTTCAAGTGTTGTGTATGGGGATGCTTAATTAGGCTACCAGCCTAGTTCCTGCGGTTACTCAGCACCAGGCCTTTCAAGATTACTTAGAAAAAATGCTCAGTTCTCAGAAAAGGCTGAGGAAAGATATTTGCTGAATAATGTGACTTAGTCCCCCTTCCTTGTAAAACCGGAAGGCCTGTATGTATTTTTTGAATTAGCCCCACCAGATTTTTCTCAGCATGATTGCTCCTCATGATGCTAGCTACTCTGTCTCCGGAGATTTATGCATTCTCTGTGAAATTTCTCTATACCATCTAATGTGATAGTCTGCCTGTACAAGTTTCCTGTGGCCCAGTTCTGGGTCACGTTGGAGGATTGTGCCATGTGATCTTAGCCTATTTTTTCCCCCCGCTGCCTCAGTAAACAACAATGTACTGCCCTCATGGTAACACAAACCCATCTTGCACCTTGAACAGGACACTTTATAATCTGAGGATCTCAGAGTCCTTTGCACGCATTAATTATGTTTCATAAATACCTTGTTGATACTAGGCTGCAAGCCCTACTAGCCCATTTTATGATTGGACATCCAAGAATAAAGAGATGGAACCTCTTCTTTCTTCTACTTAGAACAAGGACAAATCTGGGTCATGAGCCCAGCTCCACTCACCTACTTAAAACTGTCCCTTGGGCTCTCTGAGAGCTAATTTTCTCTCTCTTCATGTTCCCTCAATGCTCAGAAAACACTTAAAAGTATCTGAGGGTGCTTCACGGAAATGTCTGGCTTTTGCCACTGACTCAGCCTCTGTGCCTTCCAGCCTAGCTAAATGTGGAGATTGTTTGTGCTTGAATTCACCATTGGCAATTTGTTTAAAAAGAAAAAAAGATAGCCTCTTACATTTACACTAGTATAAATGCATATGTCATCATCAAAAGCAATTGAGGCTCTTTTTGAGTCCTTCTTTTTCTTTTTTCCTTTTAGGACAGGCTAATACTGATTCAACTCCGGTCGTGGAGGCTGTACTTGGAGTCATCTTAGCCAGTGCTGCCCTCTTCAGGTTACAGATGCAGCTGCCTATACTAGAACCTAGATTAGACAAGTATGGGAAGGAGCAGAGGAGATAAGGCTTTGACAAGGACCAAGTGGAGAAGCCTTTGCTTATCTGTGTTTCTATGGTAATTAAGTACAAAGAGCACAAGTAGGGAGTAGGGAGCCTGAGTTATTTCTGCCACTGCCTCACCGTGTGACCTCAGGCTAGTCATTTCTCTGAGAATGACTAGAGAATGGGAATGGGAATAGAATGGGAGCTACTGGTCTGGCCCAGGGGTCAGCAAACTTTTTCTGTAAAAGGGGAAATAATATTTTCACTTTGGTTTGCCATATTGTCTCTGTGGCAGCTACTCACTTCTGCTGTCATAACTCACAAGCGGTCATAGAAAATATGCAAGCAAACGAGCATGGAAGTGTTCCAGTAAAACTTTATTTTTATTAATTTAATTTTTTTTTTTGAGTTGGAGTCTCACTCTGTCACCCAGACTGGAGTGCAGTGGCATGCTCACAATCACCGCAGCCTCGACCTGCTGGGCTCAATTGATCCTTCCGCCTCAGCCTTCCAAGTAGCTGGAACTACAGGTGCACCCCATCACACCCAGCTAATTTTTTGACTTATTGTAGACATGAGCTCTCGGTAAGTTGTCCAGGCTGGTCTTGAACCCCTGGCAATCCTTTCTCCTCAGCCTCCCAAAGTGCTGGAATTACAGGCTTGAGCTACTGCGCCCGGCCTTTATTATTATTTATTGTAGAGATGATGTCTCGCCAAGGTGCCAGGGCTGGTCTCGAACCCGCAGGCTCAGGTAATCCACTTGCCTCAGTCTCCCAAAGTGCTGGAATTACAGGCTGAGCCACCAAGCCTGGCCTCTAATACCATCTTAAAAACTGACAACTGTATGTCCCTTTCACTTTTTGGGGGGGTGACTTAGTACATGCTTATCTAGTGTGATATGAGGGACATTGTAAGACACCCTGCTCAAAAAGATGCTCACCCAGCCCAGTGTGGTGGCTCACACCTATAATCCCAGCACTTTGGGAGGCTGAGGCGAGAGGATTGCCTGAGCCCACGGGTTCAAGATCAGCCTGGGCAACATGCCAAGACCTTGTCTCTACAATAAATCAAAAAATTAGCTGGGCATGGTGGTGCATTCCTGTAGTTCCAGCTCCTTGGAAGGCTGAGGCAGAAGGATCGCCTAAGTCCAGCAGGTCGAGGCTGTGGTGGCCGTGAGCAGCGTGCCACTGCACTCCAGCCTGGGCAACAGAGTGAGACTCCGACAAAAAAAAAAAAAGATGTTCACCCACTCTACATTAGTCAGCCTCAAGCACTAGCAGTTCTACTTAGCTGCCCTATCTAAAATGTGGCCCCAGGCAACCCCTTTGGGTCCCCTCCCACTGTGGGAGCTTTGCTGTCCTCTCAATAAATCCTGCTTTCTCATTTTCTGGTCGTCTGTGTCCCTCATTCTTCCTGGGCATGAGACAAGAACCTCGACCCTGAAGAACTGCGACCTGAAGAGCTGCAGAAGATCATCGGAGCCAAAGAGCCGTGTACCCCAGAGGCTGACTTGCCAGCCAATGGAGCTGGATGAACCAGGCGAGCTGCTGGAAGAAGGCGAGACTCCATCAGAGCCAGCACTCCAGGGGTTGGGCTTGCCAGCTCACTGAACCAGCAACACTCTCAGGACCTGGCTTGCCAGTCCATTAGAGCCAACACTTCTGGGGCTAGGATTACCAGCCCCCCAAGACGACCCTCTCTGGGTCTTGGCTGGCCGATCCATTGAGCTGACACTCTCGAAGGCTGACCTGAAAAATCCATGTCAATACCAAGTTAGCTCCTTTGATGGTTGTAACTTTCTATCTTCCCCCGCTTAAGGAACTATACAATTTAAAGTCCACATGGTTGTAAGTCAAGTTCGCTGTCACCCAGGCTGGAGCGCGATGGCATGATCACGGCTCACTGCAGCCTTGATCTCCTGGGCTCAGGTGATCCTTCTTCCTCAGTCTCCTGAGTAGCTGGGACTACAGGCACATGCCACCATATCCGATACACATACACACACACACACACACACACACACACACACACATATATATATATATTTTTTTTAGAGAAGAGGTCTTGCTATGTTACCAAGTTGCTGGGCTCAAACGATCCTCCCCACTCTGCTTCCCAAAGTGCTGGGATTATAGGTGTTAGCCGCCGTGGTCAACCCATGACAGCTTTTACAGATAGAAGTTGTAATTTTTTTTACATTGCTTCATAATATTATAGTTAAGGAAACTGAGGCCCAGAGGTTTAAGTCAACTATTCAGGGTCACATAGCTATTAAATGTTGAGGCCGGAGTTCTTACTCGGGTGTGTATAATTCCAAAGCCAGTGATTTTCTGCTGTGCAACTATGTCTCCTCTTCTTCCTTAATAATGCCACTTTAAAATTGGCATCAAAAGCAACTTAAAAAGGAAGTGAAGACGCAGAAGAGTGGTGAGCTCTCACAGTCGCACAGCATGCAGGACATTTAGTTCTCTCTTAATTTTGGGGGTGAAGCCATTCACAGCTGTTCCCCTTCTCTGCTTCCAGATGCTTCCCTGGTTTAACTCAATTCCTGTGCACATCTGTGCACCCATCGGCACACTGAATCTTGACGACCCTTAGCAGTGTGTATTATTAGAGTCCCATGCAGTGGACAAGGGCATGAGTCACACAGTGGTTGCTCTTAGTTAAAACGGTCAGTAAGTGGTAATGCTGACAAGATGTCTACCACGAGGAATCGTGGATATTCAATGAGGAGAGGAGAATGACAGCGACAACTTAGGGTGCGCCTGCCGTGTGTCTGGCAGTATTCTTAGCATCTTTCATATACTATTTATGTAAGTTTCCACAGTAGCACTGGGGGTCAAGGAACTCTAATCCTCAACACTTTGCAAGAAGGAAGCTGTCACAGAGGGGCTAGTGACTTGCCCAACCGATATCACCCAGTCGTTGATTTGGCATCATGGTGAAAGTACACAATATGTTTCTTGGCATATAGTGAGCACTCAACTAATGCTAGAGGTACTATTATTAATGGGTATTTCTAGAGCAAGAATCAGCTATTTGTTAAATGAATGAACTGAGGAATAAAGCAAGTTACTTACATGCTAAGATTCAGTTTCCTTATTTGTGAAATTATTATAATGATACATGGATCATTGTAATTCACTGACCTCATGCATGTATTAAGTACTCTTCTAACATTTTACAAATGTAAAACTTGGCAAGTGCTCAGGGCATTGTAAGTGACCAGCAAAGGCTGTCACTGCTGATGTATTGTGCCACCCTCTCTAGTAGGAGAGGACTAGCCAGGGCAGTAAGTGACCTCTGGTTAAGCTTGTGGTGAGTCCTGGTGCTCAGTCTACCATATATGTTGTCTGTCGCAAATATGGACATGAAACAACCTGCCAATCCTATGAAAATGTTCCAGTTTACTTTTATTCCTTTGTGAGTGTGTTTAGCTCTATGTAGTTTCACCGCATGTGAGATGTGATGGGAATGAACTCCTCTGGGATACCTGAGTATCGATGAGTCCCCATGTCCCTACCTTTGCTGTGCTAAATGTATCCAATTTTTAGACTTGAGCTCTTGCCCTGATTTCAACATAAGAATTTGAGCCGAGAATTTATTTTATTTTTATTTATTTTTATTTTTTGAGTCGGGGTCTCACTCTTGGGCCAGGCTGGAGTGCAGTGGCACAATCACGGCTCACTGCAGCCTTGGCCTCTTGGGCTCAGGTACTCCTTCTGCCTCTGTCTTCTGAGTAGCTGGGACTACAGGTGTGCACCACTACACTTGGCTTATTTTTTATTTTTTAAAGAAATCAGATCTCACTATGTTGCCTATGCTGGTCTTGAACTTCCTGGGCTCAAGCAGTTCTTCCACCTCAGCCTCCCAAAGTGCAGAGAGTACAGGCATGAGCCACCACACCTGGCCAAACCCAGGTTTTAAACCTGATCAGCTTAGTTAGTGTAGCACATGCTAAGACAGTAAGTAGTTACTTGAAAATACATTGTTTTCCACAACAATGACTCCTAAAAATAGGTTTCCTGACATTAATGAATATAGATAGTTTAATGAAGCTGCTGACTGTCTCTCCAACTAAGTTTTATGTACTCAAACAGTGATATCATATAGGTTCACAGTAATTTATGTATTCAAACAGTGATATCATGTAGGTTCACAGTAATTTGTGGTTAGTTTATGAAATAGAGAATAAGTTTACGAGGGCACAAATACTAGATTGATACCACCAACCAATCTCATGATTTCCCAGTTTTACTTTATTCCTGTATGTATGAATGTATAGACGTGTCTATACACAGTTTTATCACGTGTAGGTCCGTGCATTTCCCAGCAGCCAGGATACGTGAAAGTCCCATCACTGCAGTGAGCCCTCGCATTGCCCTTTGAAAATCACACTTACTTCTGTCCCATCCCCACCCTGCGTTCCTAACCACTGGAAACCACTAATCTGCTCTCTGTCTCTAAAATGTTCTCATTCCAAAAATGTTATATCAGTGGATTTATGCAGTATGTAAACATTTGAAATTAAGCATCATACCCTTGCAGTGCATCCACATTTTATGTAAGTCAGCAGCTAACTCCTTTTTTATTGCTGAGTGGTGTTCCCTGGTGTGGATGTACCACAGTTGGTTTAACCACTCACCTGTTGAAGGTCATTGTAATTTCCCAGTTTTTTACTATTTCAAGTAAAGTTGCTATGAACATTTGTGTGCCCTTTTTTTGGATGTAAATTTTCATTTCTGTATGGTAAATACACAGGAGTGCAATTTATGAGTCCTTGGTATATGCTTCATTAAAAAAAACAAACCTGCCAAACTCTTTTTCAGAGTGGCTGCAATATGGTATATTCCTACAAGCAATGTATAAGCGATCTAGTTTCTGCTTTCTGGTATTTAATGTTCTCCTTTTCATTGTTTTTACAATTATTTCACTGTTCTTGTAGGCAGGTAGTAATAACTCATCATGGTTTTAATATGACTTTCTCTTTTGTGTAATGATGGACATCTTTTCATGTACTAATTGACCACCTGTGTATCCTCTTAGTGAAATTTCTGCTTTTCCATATGGCTTTTTTAATTTAAATAAATAACATAAAGGTCACTCTATAATAGAATATAAAGATATCTTTGTTTCTACTGATGTCTACCTTTCCATTGTGTGGATATGCCACAATTGTTAAAAAAAAAAAAAAGTTAATGTAATGAATTATGTACCAAACTTATTCATCTGTAATTTCACATGATTCAGTAAATAAATATCCATGTGTTATAGGTTTAAGAAAATTAATTTGAGTTTTAGCTTTTTAGTTATTGGAAAGTATGTGAAATATACCCTAAGGGAACAGATAACATGATTTTTAGAGAACCCATCTTCAAAACACTCATATTTTTATTTAATTTTTACATAATGACTTACTCTATTTTGCCATTTTAAGTCATTAATTAATGACTGCTATTTTAATAGTGCTATTTAATAACTTTGAAAAGATAATAAAATGGATAATTTATGGAGAGAAAATCTTTTCTGAATTTGTATTTGTACATAACTAGAAATAGCTTATACACAAAAGAAAACTTAGTTCTAGGATTTTTTGGTAGCTTAATGCTCTAAATACTGAGCTGTAAATCTATATAGTAGATAAAAACAAAAGTTAAGTTGTCAATGAAAATATCCCAATGCCTTTGGAATGTTAGAAATTCTGTATTAATCTTAAATTCATATAACATTTGATTTGGATATGACTAACAGTAATATATCTTCTTATTATATACAGGAACATTAAATGTAAAGGGACATTAAATGTAAAAAATTTCTTTCTTTCTTTTTTTTTTTTTGAGTCTGAGTCTTATTCTGTTGCCCAGGCTGGAGTACAGTCATATAATCATGGCTACTATAGCCTCAACATGCTAGACTCAGGCAATCTTTCTGCCTCAGCCTTCCAAGTAACTAGAACTAAATACATGTACTACTATGTCTGACTAATTTTTGATTTATTGTAGAGGTGAAGTTTTGCCAAGTTGCCATGGCTGGTCTCTAACCCCTGGGCTCAGACAATCCTCTCACCTCTGCTTCCCAAAGTGCTGGGATTACAGGTGTGAGCCACCATGCCCAGCCAAGGATTCTAAATTAATGCGATGTTTCTGAATATGTAACATGGAATGAGTAACAGTCTTTTGTGACACCATCTTGTACCATTTAGATTATTTAAAGTATGCTCTCTCGATCTATGATACCCATATCTTAAGTTTTTGTACTATTTTTCCAGTCATTAGAATTGTAAAACTCCTGAGCAATATATCATAAAGTCTGGGAAGCTTCAAATTTAAACAACAGCAACAAAATATTTGTCTGTTATTTCATACATATGCAGTATAGTAGAAATGAAAAACTAAGTATTCCCTTTAACCTTTAAAAACTGCAAAACAGAGGACTGAAATAATTTATTAATGTATTCAAATAGACTGTGCTTATATACTTTACAACTAAATCACAACTTTACTGTGATATTACCTATTAACTTTGTAAATTTCAGAACAGAACATTTTCAAAATTTTATAAATAATTAGTCATTGAATGGACAATAACATTATGATATGCCTCTTTAAAATGACTAATTGTCACATAATCTGGATAATTAGAGTTGTTCATGAATGGTAAAATCTCAACACTAGATATATTGTGTTAATGTCCTGTTACACATAGTAGTTTCATCATACTTGTGAGTCTTCTAATCTCTACTCCACTTCAATATCAAAATAAAATTTCCCTATAGAATTTTTAAAGACTATGATAGGTATATGAACTCACAATAACAAACATGTTGGGAGATTAAATGTGTCAAGGGATACAAACAAATTATTGGAAGACAGAAAGTAAAGGGTCTGGCTGGGTACAATTGCTCACTCATGTAATTCTAGCACTTTGGGGAGACTGAGACAGGAGGATTGCTTGAGACCAGGAGTTCAAGACAAGACTGGGCAATATAATATGACCTCATCCTTACAAAATAAAATTTAAAAAATTATTCAGTTGTGGTGTATGCCTACAGTCCCAGCTACTTGGGAGACCGAGAGGGAAGGATTGCCTGAGTCCAGGAGGACAAGTCTGCTATGAGCCATGGTTGTGCCAGTGCACTCCAGCCTAGGTGACAGAGTGAGACCATACAAAAAAAAAAAAAGATTAAAAAAAAAAAAAAAAAGGAACTAATAGTAAGTTGCTTGGCAAACTCAAGATATCTGAAACTTTATTGGCTATTTGGGGTCAATCTGATAGTTTCTTCAGGGCAATTTTAGCTAAAAAATACTTGTGAAAGATCAGCAACTGTATTCCAGAGAATGAAACTGAAAAATGACAACAAAGTACCTTTGACAAAGAACCAAATGGAACTAGAAATCAAAATGAATTTTTAAAAAACTCAGTGAACTGATTAAATAGCTAAAGAGAAAAATAGAATAATTTATAGATTCAAGAAGCTCAGTGAATTTCAAACAAAAGTAATGAACAGAAGCCTCTTTCCACACTCATCATAGTGAAATAACAGAAGATCAAAGACAAAAGACCATAAAAGTAGTCATATTTTTTTTCCTTACATCAAGAGATGATGTAAGGAGATTCTCTTACTAAAAGACAGAGACCACAATAAGCAAACAAAAAATGAAGTCACAGTTACCTGAGTAAATGCAGGGAGTAGAAAGATAATAGATCATCAGTGCAGAGAAATAATAGAATAGACTAACTCCATGAAATATGAATACAATGCTATTAAAAATTGGCAAATCAAAAGGGAAATGTTGGAAATTGACACTATGACTGCAGAAAGTAAATATGCATTCAAAGAGTTGGTGGCAAAGTTGTGAACATCTCTTACAGTGTACAGCAAAATGACAAAATTGAAAATAGGAAAGAAAAGAGAGGAAAATGAGAATGTGACTAATGGCTTGATACTCAGATATTGTACACAGAGAGGTCAGAATCAGTGGTGGGGAGGCAGTTTGCAACAGCGTAAAATGAGAAAATGTCCCAGAAATATAGATCATGGTGGCCACAGGGCACAGTGCACAAATAAGACAGATACACACCCATGTTTGGCACCTTAAGATTTCTAAACACAGGCTTAGGAAGATCCTAGGAGGTTCTAGAGTGAAAATAAGCATGTCATATATAAAGAAAGGCGAATCCAAAAAAGCAGTACTAGGATTTAGAACACAATACCTCTACAAATCTAAGAGAGGTTATTTTTAAGGCTGAATTCTGTGCCACCAAAATACCCATCAGATAGCTTGCCTTAGTTGATTTTGAGCTGCAGAACACTTGAGCCTGGATATGAAAAACAGAAATGCATTTTCTTCATAGTTACAGAAGATAGGAGTTCCAGGAGCAAGGGATCAGCATCTAGTCTCGGGAGGGCTTTATTGCTGTGTCCTCACATGGAGAAGGCAGAAGTGAACCAGGTAGCTCAATGCTATGTGAAGCCTCTTCCTGACTCTTTTTATAAGGGCCTTAATACCATCACAAAGAAGGAGTCCTAGTGGCCTAATCACCTGCTGAAGTCCTCACCTCTTCCCGCTGTCACAAGGGTGACACCTGCATTTTGGAGAGGACATGCTGAAACCACAGTAAGGACAGACAGGGACGTTGATCTTCTGTGAGCCCTTTCTCAGGAAGCTGTTGTACCAGAAAGCATGTACCCTCAAATGAGCCAATGATGATGGAAGCCAACATTGAAGCGAAAGGACATTGTGGTAGGACTGCAGAGGAAAACTTCAGGATAAGAGGCATGCAGTCGACCTTGAGAGCATCCGGGGCGAGGCAGCCAAGAGCCTCCAAGAGAAATTTCTCAAAAAACAGAGGAGACTGCTCAGTTGCCCGATAACTGCTTTGATCTTGTAGACAATCAGACAATAAGCCATTGGAGGAAGTTACCATGGCATGTGAAAAACTCCACCCCGTTATTCAGGAAAAGCCAAGGAAATGAAAAGAATATTTAACTCAGGGTGCACATGGAAGGAGTGAGTGGATAGGAAAAGGAATCATAGCCTGCTGTTTGGTTGTGCAATGACCCGTATTTACGTGACTATGAACATAAAAATACACAGTGTAGATGTGTTAAAATATGTTAGGTGGTTGGAGGAGAATGAATTTGCATGGGAGGTTATGTAAAGGAGCTGAGATCTTAGCTCCTGTGATAGGAATGAAGGATGCTTAAGGATGAGGGAAGAGTCTGGCTGGGTAGGGTGTGATGATTTCTCTGCTCAAAGAAAACCAGCCTATTATCTGTTCCCAGTCAACACGGAAGTGCTGAATTTTCTCTGCAATGGCTACTCATAATAAGAAAATTTAATTTGCTATCCCTGACTCCCATAATCATAGAGAAACTGCTTCCTTGTTGTCACTGAGGCAGCTGGCCTGCACATTTCCTTTTATCCAAGCCCGTTCTTTACCACGTGTACCTGCATCTGGTTCAACCCTTGCTTGAAGAAAACAATGCAGAATTTAAATATATATTTTCTATTATAGTCCTCACATGGAAACAGTATCTCTGCTTCAAGTTCTTCACCCTAAATAATCTAATGATGTCAGTCAATACTTATAGAATTGTAGCAATCTTAAACTCTAATGGAGAGAGAAAAATACAGGTGTTTATGATGTGCACATTGATTTTAGCAGTTCATCCTTAGTGGAAAATGTAATTGAATATGTGTTCAGATGGGTAACACCACTTAAAAGGAGGAATAAGACAGTTTAATGCAATGGGAAGAACTGGATACATCCACGTATTAAATAACTGTAGAGTTCACTGATTGACAGTTAAGCTTTATATCTAGGATTTTTATATATACTCCTTAGACTCCTTTTTCAATAACAGCACCGTGCTTCCTCAATTGTTGTCAAGTTGACATGTAATATACTTTTTATAACTTTAATGTGATAGACCTTTCCTTCTTCACCCCCATAGGAGAAGATAATGCATTTGCTTTAGTAAAAGCAATCTTAAAAAAAGAAAACTTTCACTGCAGTGATGATTTATAATCCACTATCAGTGCTTTATATCTTTCTATAGAAATGTTTGTGTGTGTGTCTAAATATGTGTGTGTGTGAATGAATACACATACACACACAGAGAGAAAAAAGTTGAGATCATAAGCGGAATTGATAATTTAAAATATTTATGTTAGATATAAGTAAACGCCAATGCAGATGTCAATTAGCTGAATGAAACATTATTTTCAAAGGAATCATGACTTTGTATTTTTAAAAATTGTGAATTTCATCAACTTTTTAAATATTACAATAAATGGTTATATTAATGTATATGGTTTTATTTTTCAGTTCATTGTCTGTCTCTCATAGTAGAATGTAAGCCAAGTGAAGACAAATGCTTTGGTATTATTCACTCATTTTTAAAATAGTTGTGTAATTCTTATAGTGTGGATTCGATAGAGTATATTGTATTCAGCCATTTCTTTCTTGATAGGTGGGCTTTTACAGATTTTTGTCACTATAAAATGTTTATATTTTGTGTCTTATACCATTATTTCTCTAGAATCAATTTCTGAAAGTGGGATTGTTCATTCAAAAGTTTGTATTTTTAATTTTGAGAAACACTAAGATTAATTTCCAAAATGTCCCAACAGTCCACACCCCCCAAAATGTAAGAGAGCACCTTTTCTCACCTCCAACCTCCAGTCTCTATAGATATTGTCAGTCTTTTATATTGTTTGCCATATTGCAAAATAAAATGGGGGAAAGTGGAATCTGGTGGTTCTAATGTGCCCTTTCCTGACTCCTCAGGCTGGGCCCTGCTCACATCGTGACTGATGCCTGCCTTTCTTCTCCATGAGATGACTGTGCTGGCTGGCCCTTTGACTATTTTTCTGTTGAGTGATTTGCCCCTGTCATCTTTTGCATATAGACAAAGTACACTTTAACATGTTTTAACAGTGATTTTTCTTGAGTGATTTGCCCCGTCATCTTTTGCATGTAGACGATAGTACACTTTAACAGGTTAGTTGTTCATGTTACATTTTCTTTTAGATTACTTTTTTTCAAAAATAACTTTTGAATAGTAAAGTTCATTTCTAGCAAGGTAATATGTAAGCAAGATTAAACATTAAATAATACCAAACATATTTTGATGAAATTCAGCAGTCCCCTGCCTCACCGTTTCACACTCTTTTTTCTTGCTCTTGCAAAGCAGTCTTTTCAGTTCTTACTATGTTTAGGTTTTTAAACCTGTGCTTTTATATGAAATGATTACACTGTGTCTTTTCAAGTTTAAACATTTACTGCTGACTTCCTGTTATATATAACTACCATACATTTTTTTCTACATATTTCACGTGATTTGTTACAAATGTATAAGCACTTTTTCTGCATAGATTCTATCTGTTTACGTCTGTCTTGTGGAGACCAGCCTTTCCTGTTCCGATCTGAACTTGTTGCATTTCTGATCCTCATATTACTTTATGCTACTCCCATGTTTTCTGTACCCCATTTATTCTTTTCTTGGTTTCATCTTTTATTTTCTTAAAATCAATCCTCTAGAAGGCTGTTCAGAAAGGGTGTCTAGTAGATCTATTTTTAGAATCTTTACAGATTTAAGTTTTTAGAGTAAAACATTACAGTTCTTCAAAAAGTCGAACACATTGCTCCTTGCTTTGTAGCATTCAATACTGCTCCTGAAAAATATATTTTTTTTCAGGCAGGAAGAAATGGAAGAAAAGTAGGGTGGTATAAGGTCTATATTAGAGAAGAAAGGATTTCCAGAAACTGTCAGATTGTCTTCCACTGGCCAGATCTATGTCAGGTAGCCTCTCCTAAGGGTCAGGCGATTTAGGGAGGACAGTCTTAAGTTGAACACATTGCCTGTAAGTAATATCAGGGTTCTGATAGTGAGAACAAAAATAGGAGTGAATATCGCATAGCCAGTGAACAATATCTGCTAAATTTAGTTTCACCATAATTTATGTGACTAAGACCTTATTACAAACTCACCTCGTTTTATGATGCTTTGCTTTTTGCACTTTCTCTGTATGCTTTTTTGTCCAATTGAAGATTTGTTGCAAATCTGTTTTGCAAATCTGCTTTGAGCAAATCTGTTGATGCCATTTTTCCATAGCATGTGCCCATTTCACGTCTCTGTGTTGCAGTTTGGTTAATTCTCGCAATATTTTAATTTTTAGTAGTATTATATCTGTTATGATGATCTGTGACCTGATATTACTGTTATAATCACTATTGATGTTACTATTGTTTTGGGGTGCACAGACCACCAGACCACACTTACATAAGACAGCGAGCCTAATTAATAAACATTGTACATGTTCAGATTACTCCACCCACCCACTGTTCCTTTGCCTCTCTCCCTTTCCTGGGGCTTCCCTATTCCCTGAGACACATCAGTATTGAAATTAAGCCAATGAATAACCCTACAATGGCCTCAAGTGTTCACACGAAAGAGTCACAGTTCTCTCATTTTAAATCAAAAACTAGAAATATGTAGCTTAGTCAGGAAGGTATTTTGGAAGCTGAGAACAAGAGACAAGTTCTTGAAGGAAAGTAATAGTGCTAGTCCAGTGAACACATGGATGGTAAGAAGGTGAACTAGCCTCATTGCTGACATGGAGAAAGATTTAGCAGATTTAGATTTAGTTAAAATTTTTTTTTTAATTTTGTTAAAGATATGGAGTACAATTTAGATTATACACACTTAAAAAAAAGAAGAGAAAAATACATAGCAGATAGCAGTGTTTTCAAATACTTTCTGAGATTTTATTATTTACTGAGCACCTACTACATGATCACACTGTGATGAATGCTTTTCACTCATTAAGTTACTATTAGAAACTCATTGTTAAGACCTACTGCTCAGGGGAAAAAAGAGATTCCTTTCAAAATGATTGCTCATTGACAATGTGCCTAGTACCCAAGAATGATGATGGAGATTGTATGGAGATAAGGATTGTTTTCATGCTTGCTAACACATCATCCATTCTGCAGCTCATGCATCAAGGAGTAATTTTGACATTCAAGTCTTGTTTAATAAATACATTTTGAAAGGTTGTAGCTGCCATAGATAGCGATTCCTCTGATGGATCTGGGCAAAGTAACCCTTCTGGAAAGGGTTCACTATTTTTGATGCCATTAGGAACCTGATTTGTGGGAGAAGATCAAAATATTCACATTAACGGGAGCCTGGAAGAAGTTGATTTCAGCTCTCACTGGTGACTTTGAAGGTAGGCCAGTTAATAACCCTACACATGCCGGGCTCAGTGGCTCGGCCTGTAATCCCGCACCTTTGGGAGGCTGAGGTGAGTGGATTGCCTGAGCCCGCAGGTTCGAGGCCTGCCTGGGCAGGCGAGACCTCATCTCTACAATAAATAAATAAATAAATTAGCCGGGCGTGGTAGCGCAGGCCTGTAGTTCCAGCTACTTGGAAGGCTGAGGCGGAAGGATCGCCGGAGCCCAGCAGGTCGAGGCTATGGTGACCGGGAGCGGCTACTGCACTCCAGTCTGGGCGACAGAGTGAGACTCTAACTCAAAAAAAACCAAATAAATAAAAAATAAAAAATAATCCTACACATAAAAGGAATAATAGCATGTCTTTCATTTTAAGTTCAAGTGAAGTTCAAGAGTTCAGTGAGAGAAATAACTGCAGATATGGTGGAAATAGCAAGAGAACCAACATTAGAAGTGGAGCCTGAAGATATGACTGAATTTAGATTCATGATAAAACTTGAACAGATGAGGTATTGCTTCTCATGGATGAGCAAAAACGTGGTTTCTTGAGATGGAATCCACTCTTGGTTAAGAGACTTGGATGATGTTTAGATGACAACAAAGGGTGAAGATATTATATTGACTTAGCTGAGAAAGCAGCGGCAGGGTTTGGCTCAAATGCTATCATGCAGCATCGCATGCTACGGAGAAATCCTT
Source organism: Tarsius wallacei (assembly GCA_963574415.1). NCBI lineage: Eukaryota > Metazoa > Chordata > Mammalia > Primates > Tarsiidae > Tarsius > Tarsius wallacei. Next base: position 4,069 of record CAUYQG010284237.1, on the reverse strand, counting down.
CGTGAAAGGAAGAGTCCTCTTATATGGCAAACTTCACTGTTGTCTTTATTTTAAGAAACTGCTACTGCCTCCCAACCTTCAGTCAGCATGGATGCAAAGCCCTCCACCAGCAAAAAGATCACGACTCTCAGAAGGCTCAGATGATGGTTAGCATATTTTAGCAATAAAGCATTTTAATTAAGATTTGTGCATTATTTTTTCTAGACATAATACTATTGCATACTTAAGAGATGACAGTACAGTGTAAACATAACTATTATACACACTGGGAAACTAAAACAAAAGTGTGACTCACTTGTTTGTGATATTCACTCAGTGGTGGTGGTCTGAAACAACCTGCGATAACTCCAAGGTATGTCTGTATTTGACATTTAGGCTGTTTTTTAATATTTTTGCTGTTACAAATAATGCTGCACATAATATGTGTATGAGCATATCTTTATACTTTCTGTGACTCACTTATGAAATAAATTCCTAGAAGTAGAATTGCAGTGCAAAAAGTACATTTTATATCACTTTCTATTGCCTAATCTTTTTCAAGCTTTCCAGTGTAAACTCAACTCACAACATTTCATGAAGATCCTTATTTTCTTAAGCTTCTACCAAGGCCCACTTGTATCATTAAATTCTGACTTGATAGGTATTAAGCTGGATGTCACTTTAAAATTTATATCTTTATTTGCTAATGAGACAAAATATTTTTCATAGCTTTGTTTTTAATTTTTCATATGAATTTCTATGTTGTCGACCATGTATACCTTTTGATCATTTCCTATTAAAAGGTCGTATTTTTATTACTAGTTTTAAGCACATTTTATCATCACACTTACATATTTCACACACACCCCAAGCAAGCAGTTATCTTTGGATTTAGCTGCATAGTCAAACTTAGAAGCTTAGCATCAAGTTGGCTTAACTTTAAAAAGGATTTGTAGTAAACAGGAGGGTCTGAGCAGCATATGCAGTGACAGCAGAGTGGAGTGGTGTGACTCTCTGGCACAGCTTTCGATGTCCTCAAACCATTTTGCAACTTGAACTTGCTTGACCACTAGAAGAGAGACTGCCTGATGTGATCTCTCAGTCTCAGGAAACCATCAGCTCTGGGACCTACGTAATGTTCTTTACCTTGCTAGCCCATCACTCCCTCGAGATGGGTATCTCACTTTCATCCTCTGACCTAGCAGTGGCCCACCAATCACAGATTATCTAATTACTCCCTAACAAGGTACGGGTGTCCAGTGGGTAGAATAACCTCAGCAGGCCTCTCACTTGTCCTGGATCAGGTAACCAATCTTTGAGTTGTTGTTGCAAGGAGTGTTTGGGCAGAGGTCAAGTCTTTGCACGTCTCTGCAACTGGAGCAGGGGTCAGTGAACTGAAGCACCCAGGCTGAAGTATAGCCATGCCCATTGGCTTACATTGTCCATGGAGACCTTCATACTACAGAGTGGAGGTGACAGAAAAAGACCCACACGGCACAGTTATTTGCTAAATGACTTTTTACAGATAAACTTTGTTGCCCCCAGAGGTGGAGGAAAGGCCACAGTTCCCTGTTAATTCTTTTTCCCCAATATATCAAGAATATTAATTGACACTGTGTTGCAAATATATTTCCAGTTTTTTACATGTCTTTTCCTAATTATATGGTTTGATATTTTGAATTTTTATTTAGTCCATATGTCCTTTTTTATTCATTCAGTTGTTTGTTCCTTTATTCGTGCACTTATTCTCAGTGTCATTGTTAAACTGAGAACGTTTTCCAGCATTTAAAGTTGAGGCACTTGCTCACATATGTTTTCTTCTACTTCTTCTTGTTCACTTGTTTACTTTTATGTGTTTAATTCATCTAGAATTTATTCTGGTGTAGGGCAGATCATTGTGACTGAAGTTCACTTTCACTAAGTTATTATTTTCTGACATATCATGCCCACATAGAGTGGTCTTGCTCCCTTGATCTTTCAGTTTCTTCTTGTGACATAGCATACTGCTTAAATTGCTGACTTTTATGATATGTGCTAATTTTGCTAACACACATTATTGCCCTTTTGTGCTTCTTTTTGCAACATTTTCTTAACTTTTCAGACTAGTTCATTTTTATAGGTAAAATTTGAAACCTTTTTCTATAATCCCAAATATCAGTGATAGGGTTTAAATTGGAATTACCTTTTTTCCATGAGTCATAGAATTCTGTATAAGAAAAATGATATACAATATTTGTTATGATTATAATACATATCACTTTCAGGTTTAATAAAGAATGAAGAAGGATATTCAAAATGCCAAAATTAAATGTCCATATGCATTTACAGTATATTTCACCATGATACTTCATATCTAAATAGTAATACCACGTATCTCCTATATTTATCATTCATTTTGCATTTATTTGTTAATCTTAATGAATAGTAATTGGGACAGAAATTTTGATCTTTAAATTGTTATTAAGTGAATGGATATTTGAATATAATAAAGATATTCAAAATATCTAACATACAATTTCTAGCAGTAATAATAACCTGTAATCTTTTTTAAGGATAGTTGACTTAATACCTAAACTCTCCAAATAATTCCAAATACATAAAAGTTACTAGAGATGAACCCCAGATATTTCAAATGTGAGCTGTATCTGGCAAAAACTCCTAATCTATATCTAATCTAAGTATATATTTGGTATATGTTCATATATTTAGTCAAACGTTCAGATTGTGCATAACTGGGCTATATTGGCATTTGCATTTAATCATATTAATGTCCACATTTACCCTTAGAACACAAATTAATTACATTTCTATTATTTCTGGCTAAACAGCATTGTTCATCATTAGAAAATTTTATTATCAACTTTGTGTCATTTCAGTGACCTTTTGTCAGTATTTAGCATTTGTTCAAAAATTAGTAAATGATTTCATTTTCTTTGGATATATATCCAAAGTAAAATTGCTGGATCATATGGTACTTCTATTTTTTATTTTTTGAGTAACTTCCATACTGTTTTGTATCATTCCAATTTACATTATGACCTCAGTGTACAAGGTTTCCGTTTTCTCCACACTTTTACCAACACTTGTTGCCTCTTGACTTCTTGATAATGGCCATCCTAACAGGTGTGAGATATCTCATTGTGGTTTTGATTGCATTTCCCTGATGATTAAAGTTGAGCACCTTTCATAAGCTTCTTGGCTGTCGGTATGTCTTCTTTGGAAAAATCTATGTGCAGGTCATTTGCCCATTTTTAAGGAGATACCTGTACTCACTCCCATGTTCGTTGCAACTTTATTCACAGTAGCCAGGATTGGGAAACAACCCAAGTGTCTATTGATGAATGAATGGAAGAAGAAAATGTGATGTACATATGTACACAATGGAATATTAGTTAACCAGATAAACTAAGGGAATCCTGACATTTATGACCACATTGGTGAACCTAGAAGTTATTATGCTATGTGAAATAAACCAGATGCAGAAAAATAAACACCGTACTGTAGTATATCACATATATGTGAACTCCAAAGGAGTTGAACTCACAGAAGCAGAGAGTAAAATGGTAGTTTCCAGGGGATGGGGGCAGGGGGTGGGAAATGGGAAGATACTGATCAAAGGGTACAAACTTTCATTTCTAAGATGAATAAGTTCCAGGAATTGAACATACAGCATGATGACTAGAGTTAATAATACCATATTGTATACTTGAAATTGACTAAGATAATAGATTTTACATATTCTCACCACACATACACACACAAAAGATACCACAAACAATGGCAACTATGTGAGTTGTTGGATATGTTAATTAGCTTGCAATATTTTCACAATGTATACATATATCAACTCATCACGTTATATATTTTAAGTGTGTACCATTTTGCCATTTTTTCATTAGAGCTAGAGAAATTGATTGAAAATTCAGTTAATGATTTGGGCAAAACTTTATCTTATTTTCTTCTCTTTTTAAGTCTATTTGGGTTAATATAATTTGGGGAAAAGTTAGGGTTTTATGGTCAAATTTTTAAGCCTTGTCCTTATAGATTTTATTAAAAATAGGTAGTCACATAAATACAGAATATCAGTTGG
>CAUYQG010284236.1:0-17766 GCA_963574415.1 Tarsius wallacei | reverse complement strand
AGATAAGAAAAGCTGCTCTAACCATCCGTGAAATGCGAATCAAAACCACAATGAGCTACCCTCTCCCACCTGTTAGGATGCAAATTAAGAAAAAGACAGGGGTAAGCACTGGTGAGGGTGCGGAGAAAAGAGAACGCTCATACACTGCTGAGGGGAATGGAAATTGTATAGCAGCTTTCTAAGAGTATGGAGGTTCTTTAAAAGATTAAAAACAGTATATCACCACACAATCCAGCAACTTCTCTGCTGAATACACACCCAAAGAAAATGAAATCAGCACCTCGTAAAGATGCCTGTGCTCCCATACCTATCGCAGCATTGTTCACAATAGCCAAGATGTGGAAATGATCTGAGCATCCGTAGACCGTTTTCATATTTTGTCGTTGAGTATGATGCTTATTCTAGCTGTTTTTGCTTATTTGATTTGTTCTTGTAAATGCTGTTTACCAAGTAAAGAAAGTGCCTTTCTAATTCTAATTTGCTAAGAGTTGTTGTTGCAGTTGTGGTGGTTGTTGCTATTGTTGCTGTTGTTTTTAAGTCAGGGCTTCACTCTGTTGCCCAGGTTAGAGTGCAGCAGTATGATCCCAGCTCACCGCAGCCTTGACTGCCTGGGCTCAGGCAATCATCCCACCTCAGCCTCCCGAGTAGCTGGGACTACAGGTGTGCACCACCGTGCCTAGATAATTTTGGGTTTTGTTTTTTTTTTTTTTTTGTAGAGACGAGGTCTCACTGCATTGCCTAAGCTGGTCTCAAACTCCTGGCCCCAAGCAGTCATTCCACCTAAGCCTCCCAAAATGCTGGGATTACAGGCATGAGCCACCACACCGGGCCAACTAAGAGTTTTTAACGATGAATAACTATAGAAAAGCATTATTTCTTCTATCTCTATTGAGATTGCCCAGTGGATTTTTTTCCTTTAGTTCATCAGTGTGATAAATTGCCTTAATTTTCTATTTATTTATTTATTTAGCTGAAATCTCACTCCGTCGCCCAGACTGGAGTGCAGTGACCGCTCCCGGCCACCGCAGCCTCGACCTGCTGGGCTCCAGTGATCCTTCCACCTCAGCCTTCCGAGTAGCCGGAACCACAGGTGTGCACCACTACACCCAGCTAATTTTTTGATTTATTATAGAGATGAGGTCTTGCCAAGTTACCTGGGCTGATCTCGAACCTGCAGGCTCAGTCAATCCATTCGCCTCGGCCTCCCAAAACGCTGGGATTACAGGCTGAGTTACTGAGCCCGGCTCTAATTTTCAAATATCAAACCAAATGCATTTCTAAGATCAATCCAAGTTGGTCATACATTGCTTATACATTGTTAGATTCTATGTGCTAATATTCTATTTCTTTTTTATATATATATTAGCATTTTCTTTTTTTAAATTGCAATGGTTTTAGGGGGAACAAGTGATTTTTGGTTACATGGATGCATTGCATAGAGGCCAGGAAGCCTGGGCTTTAAGTGCACCTTTCACCCCCACTCTGTACCCGACAGGTGATTTTTCATCCCTGCTTCGAACACCCTCCCACCCTCCCACTTTGGATTCTTCAGTGTCCATTATGTCATTCACTATGCCTTTGCAGTTCCTTAGTTTAGCTCCTACTTATAAGTGGGGACCCCCAAAACCCTGGAATTTATTTATAAAATATTGTGTCTTCTTCCATGTTTAAACTTCAGTCACCTTCAAAGTCCTCTCTGTTTGGTGCAATATACCCATCGACCAGCTTTTTCCACTGCTCAAAACAGTTTTGGAACCTACCAACTTTGATGCCTTTTACTGCTTCTGTCAATTTTTTTTTTTAGTCCACCTATTCCACATCAGCAAAATGTTTCACTTTGAGGACTTTTTTCATGGGAGAAACAAAAACAAGTTGCTCAGGGAGAGATCAGGGGAAGAGGGAGGGTGGGACATGCAGATCGAGCCATTTTTGGTCAAACACTGCTGAACACTCAGCGCGGTGTGGGCAGGTGTGCTCATAAATCATCCATCATCAAATGGGCACACACATTGAGAGGATTTCCAAAAAAATAATCCACCGAAGCTGCACACAGTCTCTCACAACAATGGTAGCTGGTACACTGACGCTGATAGGTTTCTAGAACAGTTACTTAGTGGGGGAAGCCTGTACTACAAGGAGCCCGCCCACCAAAAGATAATTCTGGGTTTGGGGGCTCTCCTCTCATATAAATGAGAACATGTGGCATTTGGTTTTCATTCTTGCATCACTGCACTTAGGACGATGGTCTCCAGTTCCATCCAAATTGCTGCAAAGGACATTCTTTCATCTTTTTCACGGCTGAATAGTATTCCATGGTATGCATGTATATATATATGCAGATACGTTTTCATTATCTGCTGGTCAGTTGATTCCATATCTCTGCAGTTGTGAATTGTGCTGTGATGAATATACGGGTGCAGGTGTCTTTTTTGTTTATTGACCTCTGCTCTTTGGGCTAGACACCAAGTTGTGGGACTGATGGATCAAATGGAAATCTCCATACCAGTGTCCATAGAGATACTAATTTATACTCTATTTTATTTCTAATTGTTGCACTTATATTCATAAGCAAGCTTAGCCCCTTTTTTAATAATTCTTTAGTCGGGTTTTGTAAGACTTTGTATAAAATTTGAAGCATCTTTTGCTTGAATGTTTGGTGGAACACACTGTTGAAGCCAGAGGAAGATATCTGTGGAAAGATATTTGACTACTCAATTTGTTAAGGTTATAATAGCATTTAATTATTCTATCTCTTCCTGAACTCGTTATGGTGAGTTCTGTGTTTCTAGAAACTCATTTATTTCATACGGAATTTCAGATTTACAAAACATTATTCATAATATATTCTTGTTACATTTTTCATGTGTATAAAACATTTTGTAGAAAGTTAGTAGGAAGCATAATATCATCTTTCAAAAAACATTATTCGTAATATCTTCTTGTTATCTTTTCTATGTTGATAGAATATTTTGTACAAAGTTTGTAGAAGGCACAATATCCTCCTTTTTCTATTCTGATTTTGTTAATTTTGTCTTCTTTGCTTGATAAATCTCACCTGTTGATTTGTCTGTTTTTTTGTTACCAGTGTTTTCAAAGAAAAAAGTTTTTGGTCTTTATATTTATTTTATTCCCATTTATATTTATGAGTTCTTTTGCATTTTATTGCTCTCTGCTCTTAATTTTTTATTTGTAGTTTTTGAAGTGGCTTACTTTATTTTCTTATGCTGGCTTCTTGAGATGGATGCATAGGTCGTTAATATTTGACTTTTTTCTTTTTCTAAAATTGACATTTTAATGATACAATTTAAGTTTTGAAAACTGCTTTAGCTTCAAACCACAAGTTTTATTGTGCAGTAATTTTATCATTTAAGAATAATATTCTCAGCTGGGCTCGGTGGCTCAGCCTGTAATCCTGCGCCTTGGGAGGCTGAGGTGAGTGGGATTGCCTGAGCCCACGGGTTCGAGACCCGCCTGGGCAACTTGGCGAGACCTCATCTCTACAATAAATAAGAAAAAAATCAGCCGGGCGTGGTAGCACGCGCCTGTAGTTCCAGCTACCTGGAAGGCTGAGGCAGAAGGATCGCCGGAGCCCGGCAGGTCGAGGCTGCGGTGGCCGGGAGCGGCCACTGCACTCCAGTCTAGGCAACAGAGTGAGACACCAACTCAAAAAAAAAAGAAAAAAAGAAAAGAAAAAAGAATAATATTCTCTAATAGCCATAATAATTTCTTCTTTGACTTATGGGTTATTTGAAAGGAATTTTTAAATGTTTAAATATTTGAAGATTTTCCAGCTGTTTCTTAAACTGACTTCTAACCTCTCTGTTAGTCTATGAACATAATGTACATGGTATCAGCCCTTTTAAATGTGCTGAGCTTTACATTTTTATTTTGGGATAGATCCAGTTTTCACTTGTTTTCCCTGTGCTTGAAAAGAAGGTTATTTTACCCAGTTTGGAGACCTAAGACTCCGTGCGAGTCTATGAGGTCTGGCTTCAGCGTGTTTTTCAAATCTTCTCTGTCCTTACTGACTTTTGTCTTCTCAATCTCTCAGTTAAGAAAGGTCTCTTAAAATGCACCTACTATAATTCTGATTTTATTTTCTGTATTGTCTATCAACTTTTGTTTCACATACTTATATATTGTTTTTGATATTTAGCTTTCTATGACTTTTTAAGTTTATCATTATGTATCCATCTTGGTCTTTGCAATGTTTTGGGCCTCATCTTGAACTTCATCCCCAAGTGTGCGGGACCTGGCATGGCCTAATGAAGGAAAGCCAGCTGTCTACATCCTTTCTCAGCTCAGTGTTCCGCAATGTCACGTTGGTAGAGTGAAATCAGTTGTGGGGGAACGTTAAAACACGGAAACCAGTAGATGCCGCAAATCTCATCCAGACCCCAGAGTTTACCAGCAATGCTCTGACTTTATCTGATATTGATATAAACATACCGGCTTTCTTTTGACTAGTGTTTGCATCTAACAACTTTTTCCCATTCTTTTAATTTTAACCCCTCCGTCTTTTGATTTAAATGTGTGTCTTAATTGTGGTACACATACACACAATAGATTATTACGCAGCCATAAAGAAGGACAAACATATGGACTTCGCAGCAACTTGGATGGATTTAGATTGAATCATACTCAGGGATCTATCATAGAAACAAAGAACAGAGTCCCATATGTTCTCACTCTTAAGCGGAACTTGAACAATTATCATAATACTATAAGAAAAGGATTGGCAGTTGAGGGAAACAGCCAGGGGAGGGAAGGGCACACCTCATCAACAATGCTACCTGCATAATCATTGTTTGTATACCTAACCCTGAATTGTACCCCACATCTTTATAATAATAATTTTAAAATATCTATATATATATATAAATCAAATCAAATAAAAATAAATAAACGTGTGTTTTAAAACAGCAAATAGTGGGACTTTTAAAAATGTGTTCTGCATGGGACAAATGTTTACTTAAAAACTATATTAATTGTTTATCTGAAACTCAAATCTGACTGGGCATTATATTTTTATCTCTAAATCAGGCAATTTTATTCCTCTCAGGCCTAGCCCTAAACCTCAGAACAGAGTGACGCTACATCATCATAACAGCTAACCATGCATGAGGCCTCCTGCAAAATTCTCAGCATCTATTTTCTCATTCAATTTTCTTTTTTGTGTATATATAATGTTTTTTCTTTATTTTAAAGATGTGGGTATAATTCAGGGTTAGGTATACAAACATTGATTAGGCAGGCACCCTTGTGGATGAGGTGTGCCCCTCCCTCCCCTGGCAGTTGCCCTCAACTGCCAATCCCACACCCCCTCCCCTGGCCATTTCCTACTACTGCCAATCTTGCTAATCCCTTTCTTACAGTATTACAATAATTGTTCAAGGTCCATTTATGAGTGAGAACATATGGAACTCTGTTCTTTGTTTCTGTGATAGATCACTGACTATGACCGACTCTAAATCCATCCAAGTTGCTGTGAAGAAAACAAAACAAAACTGCATAATAGGCAAACACTAATCGAAAACTATGGCGTGGAAAGTATTATTATCTCCTCTTCCAGTTAGAAACCAGAGTGCACAGAAATTTATTATTTGCCCAAATTCAGGAAGAGACTCGGAAGTGGCAGGGCTATCTTACAACCTCAGTGCCTAGGTACCCAAAATGAAAGTGCACCTTATTCTGCTGCAGAAACTGTGATGAGTCCTTGTGCATCAGAAAGCTAACAGGCAGGGATGGACAGCCATTTCTGTTTAACCTACTCCAATTCTGCTCTCCGTGAATAGCCAGAATGTCATTATTTTGTGGCACGAACAAAACTATATACATGCAATTTTCTTTTCTTTTTTTTTTTTCTTTTTTTTCTTTTAAAATCGTGGGGTACAATTCAGGGTTAGGTATACAAATATTCATTGTGCGGGTATCCTTGTGGATGAGGTGTGTTCCCCCCTTCCCCAGGCAGATTTTGACTACTGTCCACATGCAATTTTCTTTTTACTCAGAACTCACACATACTCCAAGATCAGTTCTATAGGACAGCAGTAAAAACAAAGAAGAGTGTGTGTGATCTTCAATATTATAATCATGGACAGCACAGAGTTTCAGAAAACAGAGATTCTGGGATAGAGTCGACTCTGATATAAATACTGCAGATGCTTACTGAATCTAATGAGAATCTAACGACATAAATGGTGCCCCAAATATGTGGCACCCCTAGCAATCACAGGGAGAAAGACACCCTGTGTTCCAGCATTCCAGCACAGGAAGCAGGAAGAAAGCGAGTGTTTAGCATAAATTATTAACCCGTCCCATAAGCAAATGCACGTTTGTATCCCCTGATATTTCCTCATTCCCTCGGTGCACCCCAGCTTCTGAAATTATCCTCCTCCTGAATCTTTTGAGATTAGCCTGGAAAGGCTCTTGGTGGGTCTGTGAATTCACATTGCGTGTTCTCCCCACCAGTTTCCAAGCCAAGCTTGCAGGTCGTGGGCTGGATCTGCCTCCTGGTCTTGAACCAGCTGGCACTTTCTGGCCTAGGCCCTGGTTTCCAATCCTGGTGGCAAGCTGGGCTTCGAGAGTGTTCTCAAAGGGCCGCACTCCACACGTTGGCGAGGTATGGTAAGAACTCATCGTCCACGGAGCTCAGGTCTACTTCTAAAGTGTCATCCTGATTCGCTTATCAGTGTCCTCATCGGTGTCCTTATTGGCCACTCAGGGAGTATCAGTGCCCTGCACTCTTATTTAAACCCCACCTCCTGGAACTGATGGAGATGGTACCCAGAAAGCGCACGTCATGAGCTAAGAAGTGGGGAGCAAGGCAATGGAAAAGTTCATGAAGTTTAAGTGAATGTAAGAATGAGATGATTCGGAGTGGCTTCATGAGGCTGGATGAGCAGGATGATGTGAGGGGCACTGGAGAGTCCAATCCGGAGAAAGCCCTGGATTATATTTGTCATCTCCTTAAACTGGGCAGCCACACCCAGACTCCCAGCTAGGCTGGCTAGCTTCAGCCATCACTCAGTGTCACATCCTGTTGGCTTCGTCTCGATCGCAGCATTCGTCCAACTCCATTCACTGTGCTTTCTTTTCTTTTTTTAAGAAAAAAAAGTTTCTTTAAAAGCAAATTAGAGAGAGAAAGAGAAGGAAGAGAGAAGATTCACCTCCCCAAGGTGGGGGAGGGGGCCAAAGCCAGGAAGCACGGCGACAGCCATAACTATGCTTTCAAAGAAATACTGCATTTTACAATTCATCACAGCTTATAAAAATAGCCACACCCCTAGCTCTGAAGATGGAACAAGAAAGGAGTTTGCTGATTTTGTTTATGTACTTATGTGATCCTTCACACTTTGCATTTTTTGCTAAAATTCTCTAGTAAATTCGGCCCTCCAGGACAAGGCAGAAATTCCGTGGCTTCCCACGTTCCTGGCACTGTGCTGCACACCTCGAGGGCACCTGCACCCTCCATGAGAGCCACAGCGTGCCCTGTTACTAGACGCCGTGGTTCTGGGATTGAAGCAGGAGCGGCGCCTCTGCGGCTGGCGGCTGGACGCGGGTGGACCTTCTTGCCACCTCACAGCAAGATCTTGGATGCATTTCTCTCATGTCCCAGGACACACTGAGGCCGGTCAGCTTTGAGATCACGCCTGCCCTCACTGCCTACCTAAATGAATGGGGACTTAGCACACATTCTTGTTCTGGGTACAGTTGAGGACACGACTGTCCTAGACTCCAACCTCTTCACCGCCTGACATTTACCAGACCTGAAGAAACGGCGACTCCACCTGCCCAGAGGGTCATCGCCTCTGGGCACAAAAGAGGTTGCCTGTCTTTCTCTTTTCTACCTCTCTCTTCAAAGTCAGTTCTTCTTTTTTTCAACTTCAGTTTTGTTCCCACCCACTCACCACCCTGCATATCCTCTCAACAAACAGTGCTGTTTTGTACCTCAGCATCTCACCTGTAAGTTTGGTTCTCCCTTCCCTTTCTTTCTTTTTTTGTTCTTGTTAGTGCAATGTGGTGGAACACAATACATGTGTACACGTACAGAATAGAAAGTAGATACTAGCAACTTTCTTCTTCTTGTCACTGTTCACCCAGGTCCTAACCCCTTTCCTTCTGACAGAGTGTCACAGCTAAGCTTGACTTTTGCAATGAAGAGAGAGACCGTGTAACTGCTCTCATTATTTGAGAGAAGAAACCCCTGATTTTCCTCCTCAGTAGGTACAACGTTTGCTGAACGTATGCCAGTTCTGGAGGAGAAGGATACCGTGATGGCACCCAATTTCCCAATGCTGCAGACAGAGAGCTGGCGTGGCATCCACCTCACACACCACCGATCCTTGGCCTGCACGCTGACTTCTGTGGCAGTTGATTGACTTCATGATTCATCAAAGGAAAGGACTGCAAGCTTCCTTTCTTTCTGTGATCCTCTTTTGCATCACTGGCTCCCACATGTTTTGCCTCTAGGGCTGCAGCTTGGGTTGAGTTTATTGGGAACTGCATGTGGGCGGACGGGGGGAGGGCAAGTCCCCGCTTTACGGTCCCGAGGATCATTGCTTGAAATGCGTTCAATCTTCTGGGATGGGCTGAACAGGGCATTCTGCAGATCTGCATCATCGGTTGATACGTATTCAGATGTGTGAAGCACAATGTGAATTTAATTGCCTTTGCAATCTCTCAGGTGTGTAATTGAGATTCCGGTAACCTAGGAGGAGGGCTGAGGGATAATGGATCACAAACAGGAAGAGTGTTTGCAGAAAGACCACAGCCCCTCACTTTTGTGAGTAAGGTTAGACGTGACTATGCACAATTAAATTGTTATTTTTGTAAAACTTCCAGTCATTGATCCGGTCATGAAATATCATCCACCTTTTCTCTATGGAGTTCTGTTCTTCAGATGGAGATTTTTGTTCTGTAGGAATGCCAGGAATTTTTGTCTCTGTTCCCGTTAATTCACTCATGAAGATATCGAGAGCTTTTCCCCTAGAAAGACGATCACGGATTCGCTATCCATGACTGTGCCTGTACATGAAAGATCCTTCTCCTATTCCTGCTGTCTATTATTGTCACTCTACATGGACAGCAAGACTTTATTGTAATCCTTTAGGGTTAGCTGGCTAAAAAAATCTTCCTCTAGAAGAGAGTTGGGTAGGGAGTGGTCCACACAGGTTGGTGATATCCACTTGAGCGGTAGCCAAGAGACTGGTTCATGGGCAAGCTGAGTCTGAAATGAAAACTCGATAAGCAGCCTATGACTGGAGGTCAACTCTGGTAGAGGAAGGAAAACAAATCAACTCTTCGCTGACACGCCAGGGAGATGATAACTGCCTGTGAACACTTCCAGGACACTGGTCAACACTGAGGCCTCAAGGCCACCAGCCTGCAGCCTGGAGCGAAAGGCATTGTGATGGAAGGGCTGACCTTCACAGGAGCTAGGGACATGCTTAGGCAACCCAATCCCAATCTTTACACAATAAATGAAGGGTCAAGGAAGGGTCAGAAGCCCCGCATTTCAGAACTGCCACTCCTGCCCACACAAATTTGACTGCCTTTCAGGGATAAAGTAATGTTTGAATTCATGGTTCAGATTCAGCAGCGGTGCTTTTAATTTCTCTTGTTACCTATTTGCAAAATTGTCCAAACTTAGCATGTTACACAAGGTTGCAGAATCTGGGTCAGCTCCAGGTCAGAATGGCCATCATTAATAACTCAAAAAATAACAGATGCTGGAGAGGATGTGTCAAAAAGGCACACTTCTAATTGTTGGTGGGAGTGCAAACTAGTTCAGTCTCTGTGGAAATCAGTGTGGAGATTCCTAGAAGTTCTAAAAATCGACCTTCCATATGACCCTGCAATCCCCCTACTGAGAATATAACCAGAAGAACCCAGGTCATTCTATAAAAAAGATACCTGCACAGGTATGTTTATCACAGCCTTGTTCACAATAGCAAGAACATGGAACCAACCGTGCTGCCCATCAAAAGAGGACTGGATAAAAAAAATGTGGTCCATATACACAATGGAATACTACGCAGCCATAAAGAAGAACAAAATCATGAACTTCGCAGCAACCTGGATGGAATTAGAGTTTATAATACTGAGTGATCTCTCACAGAAACAAAGAGCTGAGTATCACATGTTCTCACTCATAAGTGGGCCTTGAACAACTACCATATTACTATAAGAAGGGGATTGAGTTCACGACCTGCCCAGGCAACTTGGCGAGACCTTGTCTCTACAATAAATCAAAAATGAGCCGGGTGTGGTAGCTTGCACCTGTAGTTCCAGCTACTTGGAAGGCTAAGGCGGAAGGATAGCCGGAGCCCATCAGGTGGAGGCTGTGGTGGCCGGGAGCGTGCCACTGCACTCCAGCCCGGGCGACAGAGTGAGACTCCAACTCAAAAAAAGAGAAGGGGATTGAAAGTGGCAGGAGGCTGCAGGGGTGGGGGGACAGAGAGGTGGGATTGATAGTAGTCGATATCTGCCTGGGGAAGAGGGGGGCACACCTTATCAATAAGGGTAACTGCATGGTGAGTATTTGTATACTTAGCCCTGAATTGTACCCCACAATTTTAAAATAAAAATTAAAAGAGGAAAAAAAAAAAGAATAAATACACAAAAAAATAAAATAAAACAGGCCAGGTGCAGTGGCTCATGCCTATAATCCCAGCACTTTAGGGGGCAGAGGCGAGATGATTGTCTGAGCCCACGGGTTCGAAACCAGCCTGGTCAACTTGGCAAGACCTCATCTCTACAATAAATCAAAACATTAGCCAGGCATTGTGACACATGCCTTTAGTTCTGGCTACTTGGACGGCTGAGGCAGAAGGATCACCTAAGCCCAGCAGGTCAAGGCTGCAGTGGCCATGAGCACGGCACTACACTCCAGTCTGGGTGACAGTGAGACTCCAACTCAAAAAAAAAAAAATACAGGGGGAGTTATTGCTTAATGAATACAGCCTCAGGTTGGGATGATGAAAAGTTCTGGAGGATGAGTGCACAACGTGGATGTACTTAATGCCACTGAGCTGTACACCTAAAAATGGTTCAAGTGGTAACATTTGTGTGTATTTTACTACAATTTTTTTTTTTGAGTCAGAGTCTCACTCTGTTGTCCAGGCTGGGTACAGTGGCATGCTCACAGCCACTGCAGCCTCAACCTACTGGGCTCAGGTGATTCTTCCACCTCAGTCTTCTAATTAGCTGGAAACTACAGGCGTGCGCCACCATGCCTGGCTAATTTTTTTATTTCTTGTAGAGATGAGTTCTTACCAAACTGCCCAGGCAGGTAACGAACTCCTGGGCTCAGGTTATCCTCTCGCCTCTGCCTCCCAAAGTGTTGAGATTACAGGCGTGAGCAACCATGCCAAGACTATTACAATTACAATTTTTTCTTTTTTTTAGTCGAAATCTCACTTTGTCGCCCAGGCTGGAGTGCAGTGGCATGCTCACGGCCACCGCAGCCTCGACCTGCTGGGCTCAGGCAATTCTTCTCCTCAGGCTTCCAAGTAGCTGGAATTACAGGTGTGCACTACCACACCCGGCTTATTTGTTGATTTAATGTAGAAATGGCGTCTCTTCAAATTGCCCAGGCTGGTCTTGAACCCCTGAGCTCAGGCAATTTTTTCTTCTCGCCTCGGCCTTCCAAAGTGCTGGGATTATAGGTATGAGCCACTGCACCTGGCCTGTTTTTTTGTTTTGTTTTGTTTTTAACACTTAACATGAGATCTACACCAGTGATCAGTGTTCTCTTCCATAAGAAAGGTAGGAAAGCCAGGAGTGGTGGAAGGACTACTTGAGCCCAGGAGCTCGAGAAAAGCCTGGGAGACCTCGTCTCTACAGAAACATATTAGCCAGGCATGGTGGCACGTACCTGTAGTTCCAGCTACTCGGGAGGTTCAGGTGGAAGGATCACCTGAGCCCAGGAGGTCTAGGCTGCAGCAAGCCGTGATTGTGCCACTGCGCTCCAACCTCTGCACTCTAGCCTGGGTGACAGTAAGACCAGACTCAAAAAAAGAAAGGGAAGAGAGAGGAGGGAAGAGAGTGAAGGAAGGGAGGAAGGCAACAAGCAAGCTAGGAGAGCCAAACTAATCCCATGGGCAGGCTGTGGGGCCAACATAAGAATCACTATGGAAGCCGGGCTCGGTGGCTCAGCTGGTAATCCCAGCATTTTGGGAGGCCGAGGCGAGAGGATTGCCTGAGTCCGCGGGTTCAAGACCAGCCCAGGCAACTTGAGGGTCCTCGTCTCTACAATAAATAAAGAAAAATTAACTGAGCATGGGAGCACACCTGTAGTTCTGGCTACTTAGAAGGCTGAGGCAGAAGGATCACCGGAGCCTAGCAAGTCAACGCTGGGGTGGCTGTGATTGTGCCACTGCATTCCAGTATGGGCGACGGAGTGAGACTCCAATTAAAAAAAAAAATCACTAGGGCTGCAACAACACCCAACAGCAAACCCTGTGACTCTATCTGCACAAAAAACGCAGGAGTCAAACACTTCTTACCATCTCCCCTGCTACCATCCTAATAAATCTAGGTTGCAGGAGCAAAGCATCGTAATTGACCTCCCTGCTTCTCAGTTAGCTACCATGCCTGGCTAGTTTTGTTATTTTGTGGAGGTGAGATCTCACTATGTTGCCCAGGCTGATCTTGAGCTCCTGGACTCATGCAATCCTCCCACCTCAGCCTGTCAAAGTGCTGGGATAACATCACTTTGAGCCACTGGCCTGGAAGAATCAATCTTAGAAGTCTGGTCTTTACCCTCAACTACTAGAAGGTGCTCTCTAGGCCCCTGGAATGTCCTAGCAAACAGGAGTGTCAGTCAATGTGATTAATGATAGGAGCTTTGGGTAAGCAACCTCCGGGGTTAACAGATGACTAAAGGCATTAGGCCAAAGCTCAGGGAAGGGCTGGAGATTAAAGGTCAGTCACGGGTAGTATGTGATTATGCCCCAAGAAAAACTCTGGACACAGTTCAGGCACCATGGCTCACAACTGTACTCCCAGCACTTTGGGAGCCAGAGGCAGAAGGATCGCCTGAAGCCAGGAGTTTGAGACTAGCCTGGGCAGCATAGTGAGACTGCGTATCTACAGAAAAAAATTTTTTAAATGAGTTGGAGCCAGGTGTGGTGACACAAGCCTGTAATCCCAGCACTTTGGGAGGCCAAAGCAAGAGGACTGCCTGAGCTCAAGGGTTCGAGACCAGCCTGGGCAACTTGGTGAGACCTCATCTTTACAATAAATCAAAAAATAAGCAGGGCATGGTAGTGCACGCCTATAGTTCCAGCTACCTGGAAGGCTAAGGTGGAAGGATTGCCTGAGCCCAGTAAGTTGAGGCTGTGATAGCCATGAGCGTGCCACAGCACTCCAGCCTGGTCAACATAGACTCCAACTAAAAAAAAAAAAAAAAAAAAGTCAGGCATAATGGCACATGGTTGTAGTCCTAGCTACTTAGAAGGCTGAAACAAGAGGATCACTGCAGCCCAGGAGTTCAAAGCTGCAGTGAGCTGTGATCATGTCACTGTACTCCAGTACGGGCAACAGAGTGAGATCCTTAAGAAAATTCCAGACACTAGTGGTTCAGGCAAGTTTTTCTGCTTGGTTGCTATCTTGATACATCCATCGTAGCTGGGAGGAGGTAACTGCGAACAAGACTCCACTGCAAGAAGCTTGGACCCCTCCCAGATTCTGTTCTAGGCATATCATCCTTTGACTGGCTCTGTGTATCCTTTTGCTGTAGTAAAACTATAATCCCAATACTTGCTGGGTTGTAAAGTCACTCTAGTATATTGCCCACCTGAGGGTGTTCCTAGGGACCCCTCAACTTACAGCTGGTGTATGACTTGAGGGCAGACTTATGGGGACCATGCCCTCTAAATGTAGTTCACCCAACTCTTTGCATTCTGTGACGCACCTTATTACAGCCATCAAGATCTGCCTACTCCTTGCTGACTAGATTTCAACTTTTTTGTTGTTTGTTGTTGTTGAGTTGGAGTCTCACTGTGTTGCTCAGGCTGGAGTGCAGTGGAAAATATGTACCTGTGCCCTCAGTGATGACAGGAACCTCAGGGATGACAACTTGCCCCCAATCAAAGTTTAAAATGCATTCGACTTCAAATAGTCGCCTTTGTTTTGTTAATCACTGGCCAGGCCATGTGTTGAGTTATGGCTTTGTTTTCTTAGTTTTGGCCTCCTCCCCTACCTTTAGGAGGTGAACCTCCTCTAATTTACTTTCTAAATAAAAATTTGTTTGAATACTTTGCTAGCTGCTCTAAAATTCATTGCAGAAACAAGCCAACAAATGAGTTTTGCACCCCACCCCACCCAGTAATCTGTGCCACTGCACTCCAGCCTGGGAGACCCCTACTCAAAAAATCTTCTGCCTTCAAGGCATTCTCCTGCCTCATGAGGCCTCCCAAAATGTTGGGATTACAGACATGAGCCAACACACCAGGCCTAGATCTCTACTTACTCCTCTCCTCTGGCTCTCTCCTCATTCCTCACTCACAGCCAGGCTTCCACTTCACACTCCAGAAAGCTCCTTCCCCAGATACCCACCAGGTGAACTTCACTTACTTTAAACCTTCACTCACAGGTGACTTCTCTGGTGAGGCCTTCTCCATTCCCACCAAAATCCCCTCTAGCCCCAAACACCTTTCCTGCTTTACTTTTTCCTTGTTATCACCATATCTACCATACTACCAACTTCATTTGTCTTATTTCTTCTCCGGCTTCCCAGAAGACTATCAGCCTCAAGGAGGCAGGGATTTTTTGTACTGCGTTCCCTGCTATAGCCCCAGGAACTAGAACAGTTACTGGCACATGATGAGTGCTCAATAAATTCTTAACAAAGGACCTCTGGTATCCTTTAGAAATACCTATTAAGGCCCAGAGCAGTGGCTCACGCCTGTACTCCCAACACTTTGGAATGACAAGGTGAGAGGATTGCCTGAGCTCATGGGTTCAAGACCAGCCTGGACAACCTGGTGAGACCTCGTCTCTACAATAGCACAAAAAATAAGGCAGGTGTAGTAGCGTGTGCCTGTAGTTCCAGCTACTTGGAAGGATCGCCTCAGCCCAGCAGGTCGAGGCTGCGGTAGCCGTTGAGTGTGCCACTGCACTCCAGCCTGGGCGACAAAGTGAGACTCCAACTCAAAAAAATAAAAAAAATAAAATTTAAAAATTAGCTGGGCGTGGTGGGCCATGCCTAATGTTCCAGCTACTTGGAAGGCTAAGGCGGAAGGATTACCTGAGCCCAGCAGGTCGAAGCTGTGGTGGCTGTGAGCGTGCCACTGCATTCCAGCCTAGGCAACAGACTCCAGCTCAAAAAAAAAAAAATTACCTTTTAAAAAACAGAAGCCAGGTGCAGTGGCTCACACCTACAATCCCAACACTTTGGGAGGCCGAGGCGAGAGCATCACTTGCGCTCATGCCAGGCACAGTGGCTCACGTCTATAATTCCAGCACTTTGGAAGGTCAAGGTGAGAGGCTTGCCTGAGGCCCAGGAGTTCAAGATCAGCCTAGACAACATGGCGAGACCTCATCTCTACAATAAATAAATAAATTAGCCTGGCATGGTGGCATGCACCTGTAGTTCCAGCTACTTCGAAGGCTAAGGCAGAAGGATCACCCGAGCCCAGAAAGTTGAGTAAACCACGATCGTGCCACTGCACTCCAGCATGGGTGACAGAGAGACACTGACTAAAAAAAAAAAAAAAGAGGCCGGGCTCTGTGGCTCAGCCTGTAATCCCAGCGTTTTGGGAGGCCGAGGTAAGTGGATTGCCTGAGCCCGCGGGTTCGAGACCTGCCTGGGCAACTTGGCGAGACCTCATCTCTACAATAAATCAAAAAAATTAGCCGGGCATGGTAGTGCATGCCTGTAGTTCCAGCTACTTGGAAGGCTGAGGCAGAAGGATCGCCGGAGACCAGCAGGTCAAGGCTGCAGTGGCCAGGAGTGGCCACTGCACTCCAGTCTGGGTGACAGAGTAAGACTCCAACTTAAAAAATAATAATAATAAAATAAATAAAAATTAAAAACAAAAAAAACAAAAAAAAAACTTTAACACAGGAGTTAGAGACCAGCCTAGGAAACATAATGAGACCTCATCTCTACACCCAGACCATCCCACCCCCACTTTCTCCCTGAAAGATTGAGTCTATAAAAACAGGAATACTAACTACACCTGGCTGAAAAAGTCCTTTGCCAAAAGAGACAAGGGAAGAGTTAGCAAGACCCAAGACACCCAAGAGAGCTCCTTGCTATCCCAGCCCTGACACCTCCTTGCTGCTGACTTTGGAAGGCCCCTTCTTCTCTGGGCCTTGGTCCCTAAAAGAATAATGGAGTTAGAACAGGCATATGAAACTCTCTGGCCAAGATCCCTGTGGGGCAAAGAGAAGACAAGACCTCACCAGGCAGGGGTGACTTTTATTTGAAGGCAGAAAACACCCTATTGGGTGGGTGGGTGGGGGGTTCATCTGTGATCTGCAACAGTTAATAAAAAAAGAGAGAAAAACCAGAACCCAAAGGGTCTGGGGGGGAGAGGAGGGGGAGGGTAGTGGGTCCTGGTCAGGCTAGGGTCAGGCCACGTAGGGGAAGCGGAGCAGCAGCCCTTCGTGCGGCTCCAAGTTTAGGTGTTCCAGCTCAAGGGAGGCACCCTCCTCGCGGCCTGGCTGGGTGCTGAGCAGGAGGTTAGCCCTGGCTGGCAGGCTGGCGCTGGCAGGAAGGTTGGAGGCCCCCAGTCTGGCTGTGAGACCCACATTCCGAAAGTTGAGCACTACCAGGAAACGTTCATTCTGGTCCCAGTGGCGGATGTAGGAGAAGAGTTCAGGCCCAGTGGAGAGTGTATGGAAGTCCCCATGCAGCAGGGAGCGTTCCTTACTCCGCTGGTCACTCAGGCGTCGGAACAGGGACAGGAAGGAGCCAGGGTCTTCACTCTGGCCCTGAAAACAACGAAGACATAGCAGAAGGCAGTGAGGGGTGCCCTGAGTGCAGACTTCTACCAGCCCGATCCACCCTCTGCCAGTCAGGGTGTGCCCATCTAAAACCCTTACCTTCACAGTCACGTTGGCATTCATAGCCCCTGCAGTGTTAGGGAAGCTGAATTCATCCCACAGCATGACTGGGGCCTCCACAGGCTGAAAAGCAGAAAAAATAGAACTTTAAGGCCAGGCATGGTGGCTCACGCCTATAATCCCAGCACTTTGGGAAGCCAAGGCACGAGGATTGCCTGAGCCCACGGGCTCGAGATCACATCTCTACAATAAATCAAAAAATTAGCTGGGTGCAGTGGCATGTGCCTGTAGTCCCAGCTACCTGGAAGGCTAAGGTGGAGGGATCACCTGAGTCCAGCAGGCCAAAGCTACAGTGGCTGTGAGTGTGCCACTGCATTCCATCCTAGGCAACAGAGACTCCAACTCAAAAAATAATACTAGTAATAATAGGACTTTTAAAAGGACTGGGAAAGCCAGATGCAGTTGCCCACACCTGTAATCCCAGCACTTTGGGAGGCCAAGGGGGGAGGATCACTTGAGTCCAGGAGTTTGAGAGCAGCCTGGGCAACATAGCGAGGCCTCATCTCTACAAAAGATTTAAAAAATTAGCCAGGCAGCCGGGCTCAGTGGCTCAGCCTGTAATCCCGCGCCTTGGGAGGCTGAGGTGAGTGGATTGCCTGAGCCCGCGGGTTCGAGACCCGCCTGGGCAGGTGAAACCTCATCTCTACAATAAATCAAAAAAATTAGCCGGGGCGTGGTAGCGCACACCTG
>CAUYQG010284233.1:0-25168 GCA_963574415.1 Tarsius wallacei | reverse complement strand
GCTAGACACGAACTCTCAACACAACCCTAGAAACAGGTATTATTATTCCCATTTTACAAACAAGGAAGCTGGTGTCTGCAGAGATTAAATGGCTTGCCCCAGGTGGGGAAAGGCTAGGGTTGAAGCGTGTCTCCCAAAGTTCATGTGTTTAAAACTTGATTCCCAAGGCAGCAGTGTTCAGAAGTGGGGCCTTTAAGAAGGGATGAAAGAGACTATATTTTCAAGAATCATTTCTATAGTTCCTTACTAGAGAAGTTTCTCTGCTCGCGTAGAGCACCGAGTGCAAAGTGATTCTGGAATATAAAGAATTCTTTTTTGGTTGAATTACATAGAAGTTTGTCACTGACCTGTGTTCCTGACCTATGACACATGCTATGTGTGCTAAGTGGTAGTTTCTCTTGATAAATAAACAATTAACAGATACTTTGGGGGAAAAAAAGAAGGGATGAAGGTATGAAGACTCTGCCCTTATGAATGGATTAATGTCATGATCCAGGAGTTGGTCAGTTATGGTGGGAGTGGGTTTCTGATGAAAGGATGAGGCCAGCTCCTTTGCTCTCACTCCCATGCTCTCTTGCCTTCCCATCTTCTAACAAAGGATGATGTAAAAAGGCCCTCACCAGAAAATGGACTTTTCAGCTTCCAGAACTGTGAGAAATAAATTTTCTTTCTTTGTAAATTATCCAGTCTGTGGTATTCCTTTACAGCAACACAATGTGGACCAAAACAGGAGACCAGTCTGAGGTGCAATTGTAGGTTCGGCTGACTCCAGCATTGAATCATGGGAATATTCCTCTTAAAATTTTACTTAGATGAGGTTATCATTCTCTATCCCTAAAATCAACAATCTATCCATTTACTCACTCCCCCTGTCACAGTGTTCCTCCTTGGGCTCAGTTGAAAATAGGAGAAAAAAAGTTAGTAATAGGATATTATTGTTTAAAAATGCATTAAATAGTAAGACCTGTCATCAGATCTAAAAGTAGTAAGATTGTAAGTGATGTTGCAATGCATCTACCACAGGCTTAATTTGATATAAAAATACCTGCCATGTTTAATATATACATACATACATGCATACATACATAAATGAAAAATAAAATCATAGATTCTGCTACTACAACTATGGTGTACTGTCTGATGAGTATTTGCCAAGGAAATGTTAATTCTCATGCATCTTAAAAAGAGTTGGAGTCTCACTCCATTGCCCAGGTTGGAGGCCAGTTGCATGCTCATGGCCACCCCAGCGTCAACCTGCTGGACTCAGGTGATCCCTCCACTTTAGCCTTCAAGTAGCTGGAACTACAGACCTGTGCTACCACATTGGCTAATTGTTTGATTTATTGTTGAGACAGGGTCTCACCGCGTTGCCCAGGCTGGTCTCGAAACCCTAAGTGCAGGCAATTCTCTTTCCTCAGGTTCCCAAAGTGCTGGGATTACAGGCTTGACCACTGCACCCGGCCAGAGGAGGTAATTTTTGATAAACTTTTTTATTGATAAAGATTGTATATATTTATAATTTATGACTTAATTTTCAGAGATGGAAGAGAAAAATTTTGATGTGAATCTAACAAAGGTAGCAGTTTTAAATCGTTTTGGTTTGTAATTCTTTGATGAGCTAATTGGGGTAGTGTCAATGTGTATATTGGAAAGGGATAGCGAAGGGAACAGCAGATACTCTGGGAGGCGAGGAAACCATCCCAAGGTGGTGAGGCCAGGAATTAGGATGTAAGTGCTAAGTACCTTGTCTACTTGGTCCAGCTGTATCCGCAGCACCTAATTCAGTGCTTGGACACATAAAGGACTCATTTAATATGTATTGACTGAATGCATTAAGGAATGTCAAAATCAGGACTGGAAATGAAGTTCCCTTTTTCCCCATCAATGCTCTAATGGGTCCTGAATTTAATCTTACAGTATTAAATACAACATGTAGCAAAACTGGCAGCTGTCTATTCCAGCACCCATTTTTTCTCCCTCCTTAAATTTCCCAGCTTCTCTTATACCTACATTCCTGCCAATGGGATGTAAGGGGGGAAGCATTAGATGGTACTTGCAGGAACCTTCATAAATCAATGGGTGCACCTTTTCTCTTTTCTT
Source organism: Tarsius wallacei (assembly GCA_963574415.1). NCBI lineage: Eukaryota > Metazoa > Chordata > Mammalia > Primates > Tarsiidae > Tarsius > Tarsius wallacei. Next base: position 23,068 of record CAUYQG010284233.1, on the reverse strand, counting down.
TATCCTACTAACTAAAATGCAATCGTGGTGGTGTGAAAGTCAAGCAGTCACATAGACCATGCACTGTGCACACTAAGGATGGCAAGCAGGACGATACCATGTATAGATGTATAGATCTAAAACGATACCCAAAAGACAAGTAAACCCAAGACAATAAATAGATCTCATTTGGAATCCTGATTTGAACAAACTGTATAAAATTGTTAAGGACTTGTTATTAGTTGTTTGGGTTGTAATAATAGAATTGTTGTTTGATTCCACTACTTGCCATCTACCACAGAAGAGATCACTGTACAAAGAAGATACCTGTACTTGTATGTTGATTATAGCACAAGTCACAATTGCAAAGATGGGGAATCACACGTATCATGGAATACTGTTCAGCCATGAAAAGAATGAAATCATGTCTTTAACAGCAACTTGGAATTGGAGGCCATTGTCTTAAGTGACATAACACTCAAATGTAAAACCAAGTACGGTGTGTTCTCATAAATGGGATCTAATCTATAGGCTTGCAGGAGCACCAAGATTAGTATAATGGACATTGGAGACTCAGAAGGAGGAGGAGAATGGGGATAAAGGATGAATAATTGCCTATTGGGTATAATGTACACTACTAGGATAACAGGTACACCGGAAGTCCAGATATCACCAATATACAATTCATCCATGTAACCACAAATCACTTATACCTGTAAAGCTATGAAATGTAAAAACATCAAAAGAAAATGAAAAATTTTCTTTAATATAGGGATGTGGGGTACAACTCAGGATTAGGTATACAAACGATTATGCAGGTACCCTTGTTGATGAGGTATGCCCCTCCCTCCGCTAGCAGTTTCCCTCTACCGCCAATACCAGCTCCCCTCCCCCACAGTTTCCCACTACTGCCAATCCCTTTTATAATTGTTCAAGGTTCGCTTATGAGTGAGAACATATGCTACTCTGTTCTTTGTTTTTGTGATAGATCGCTGAGTATGATGGACTCCAGATCCATCCAAGTTGCTGCAAAGTCCATATGTTTGTCCTCTATGGCTGCATAATATTCCATTGTGTATATGTACCACATTTTCTTTATCCAGTCCAGCTTCGATGGGCAACATGGTTGGTTCCATGTTTTTTCCCTTGTGAATAGAGCTGCAACAAGCATACATGTGCAGGTATCTTTTTGTAGAATGGTTTGAGTTCCTCTGGGTATATTTCCAGTAGGGGAATGTATTGGCCTTTAGGGTCATATGGAAGGTCAATATCTAGTTCTTTCATAAATTGCCACACTGTCTTCCAAAGAGGTTGTATTACTTTGCATTCCTACCAGCAGTGTAGAAGCATTCCTTTTTCTCCACATTGTCACCAGTGTCTGTTGTTGTTTGTTTTTTTAATGATGGCCATTTTTTCTGGGGTAGGCGATATCTCAATGTGGTTTTCATTTACACTTCTCAGATGATGAGTGTGGCCAAGCACTTTTTCATGTGCCTGTTGGCTGCCATATATCTTCTTTTGAGTAGTGTCTATTCATGTCTTTTGCCCACTTTTTAAAAGGGCTGTTTGTTTTTTTCCTTTCAGCATGTTTGAGTTCCTTGTAGATATTAGGCCTTTGTCAGATATACAGTTGGCAAATATTTTCTCCCATTCTTTGGGCTGTCTCCCTGCTCTCTTGATGGTTTCTTTTGCTTTGCAGAAGCTTGTTAGTTTGATGAGGTCCCACTTCTCTATCTTATTTCTTAATGTATTGGCCTTTAGGGTTCTGAACAGGAATTGGTTGCCAATTCCAAATTCCATAAGGCTGTCTCCTATGTTTTCTAAGATTCTTATAGTTTGAGTCTTTGATCCATTTGGAGTTAATTTTTGTGTATGGTGACAGGTAAGGGTCCTATTGCAGTCTTCTGCATGTGATCAGCCAGTTTTCCCAGCACCATTTACTGAATAGGTTTTTCTCTCCCCAGTGGTTGTTGTTGGAGATTTTGTCAAAGATGAGTTGGTTGAGGAGTTGAGGCTTTGCTTCCGGAATCTCTATCCTGTTCCATTGGTCTGTGTGCCTGTTCTTGTACCAATACCAAGCTGTTTTGATTCCTGTAGCCTTATAGTAAAATTTGAAGTCTGGAAGTATGATACCTCCTGCTTTATTCCTTTTGCTAACGATTGTTTTGGTCATTTGTGGTTGTTTATGTTTCCATATGAATTTCTGTATTGTCATTCCCAGGTCTGAGAAGAACGACGTTGGTATCTTGAATATTGCATTGAATCTGTAGATTGTCTTTGGTAGGATGGATGTTTTAACAATGTTGATTCTTCCTGTCCATGAGCATGGAATATTTTTCCATTTGTCTGTGTCTTCTTGGATTTCTTGGAGCAGTGTTTTGTAGTTCTCATTGTAAAGGTCTTTCACTTCTCTGGTTAGGAAGATGCCGAGGTATTTCATTTTTTTTGTGACTTTGGTGAATGGGATTCTGCTTTTTATTTGAGTCTCTGCCTGCTTGTTGTTGGTGTATAGGAATGCAACCGTCTTTTGCACATTTGTTTTGTACCCTGAGACTTTGCCAAAGTCCTTTATCAGTGCAAGCAAGTTTTTGACAGATTCTCTTGGATTTTCAAGGTATAGGATCACATCATCAGCAAAGAGGGATAACTTAACTTCCTCTTTTCCTATTTGGATACCCCTGATTTCCTTCTCTTGTCTAATTGCCCGAGCTATGACTTCCAACACAATGTTGAACAAGAGGGCTGAGACTGGACAGCCTTGTCTTGTTCCAGTTTTTCGGGGAAATGTTTCTAGTTTCTGTCCATTTAGCAGTATGTTAGCTGTGGGTTTATCATAGATGGCACTTACTATTTTGAGGTATGTTCCTTCTATTCCTAGGTGTTTGAGGGTTTTTATCAAGAAGGATGCTGGATTTTATCAAAAGCTTTTTCTGCATCTAATGAGATAATCATGTGGTTCTTGTTTTTACATCTGTTGATGTATATAATGACATTTATGGTCTTGCAAATGTTGAACCAGCCCTTCATCCTGGATATGAAGCCTACTTGGTCATGGTGGATGATTTTTGAGAATGTTTTTGGATCTGATTTGCTAGAATCTTTGAGGATTTTTGCATCGATGTTCATAAGGGATATTGGCCTGTAGTTCTCTTTTTTTATTGGATCTTTATCCAGTTTGGGTATCAGTGTGATGTTAGCTTCGTAAAATGATTTGGGGATAATTCCATCTTTCTCAATTGCCTAGAATCGTTTTAATAGGATTGGTATCAGCTCCTCCTTGTACATTTTGTAGTTTTCTGCTGGAAAGCCATCCAGTCCCGGGCTTTTTTTTTTTTTTTTTTTTGTAGGTAGTTTTCTTATGACAGAGTCTATTTCCTAGGCTGTTATTGGTCTATTTAGTGTCTCAATGTCTTCTTGTTTCAACCTAGGGAAGTTGTGTGATGTCAGAAAGTCCTCCATTTCATTTAGGATCAAGTTTGCTTCCATATAGGTGTACATAGTAATCTCTAATAATCTTTTGTATTTCTTTGAGATCAGTTGTGATTTGATCTTTTATATTTCTGATTGTGTTTATTTGGGCTTTTTTTGGTCATTCTTGCTAGGGGTCCATCTATCTTGTTAATTTTTTCAAAGAGCCAGCTTTTTGTTTTGAGGATGTTTTCTATGATATTTTTGTCTATTATGTCCCATATTTGGGCTCTTATTTTGGTGATTTGGATTCTTCTTCTAAAGTTGAGGTTTTGGTGGTCTTCTCTTTCCAGCTCCCTTAGGTGATTTGTTAGACTCTCCACTTGTGATCTTTCCATTTTCTTGATGTGTGCTCACAGAGATGTAAATTCTTCTCTTAGAACTGATTTCATGGCTTCCCAGAGGTTTTGGTAAGATGTTTCTTCATTTTCATTTGTTTCCAGGAATCTTTCAGTTTCTGCTTTGATTTCAGTGTTGTCCCAGTAGTTGTTCAGCATCCGACTGTTTAGTGTCCATGTCTTTGTGGGCATTTTGTAGATTTTTTGCCTTGATGATCTATCTAGGGCTCTCAGTGGGGTATTCAGGTCCCCTGCTATAATAGTGTTAGAATCAATATATTTTTTTAATTTACTTAGTATATTGGGGTCATGGTTTCTTATCCAGTCCGCCCTTCTGTGTCTCTTCAGTGGTACATTTAGTCCATTCACATTCAGGCTGATTGTTGAAATGTGATTGTTTCTCCTGGTCATGAGGTTCTTATAGAGTGTTTTCTTTGCTTGTTTTCTTTTGGCTTTGAGGTTACTGTATGTGTGTGTTATCAAGTTTTTTGTTGCGCTGTATTCTCTGTTGATTCTATGCTCTGCTGTTCTCTTGGGAAGTGTGTGGTCATTCTTTGTTTTTCTTTCTTCTGTGCTTAATACCTTTTTACGTGTCTCCTGTAGAGCTGGTTTGGAAGCTGCATAATCTGTTAGGGATTGAATGTCTGGGAAGGATTTTAATTCTCCATCACTGATGAAGCTGAGCTTGGCTGGATAGGAAATTCTTGGTTGAAGTTGATTATCTTTGAGGACTTTGAATATAGGGCACCAGTCCGTTCTTGCTTATAGTGTTTCTGCCAATAGGTCTGCTGCTATTCTGACTGGTTTTCCCCGGTAGGTAGTCTAACCTTTCTGTCTTACTGCCTTTAGGATTTTTTTTTTGTGCCTACTTTATGTCGGTGAATCACTATGTGTCTAGGGGTTGACTTCTCATTTGATGCCCTCTGGGGGTTTCTGTATCTCTTGTGCTTGGCTAGTCACATGGAGAGATGGAAAATGGATTACCTCCTGGAATACTTGCTCCAAGTTATTCTCCATTTCCCTTTCTTCTTCTGGGATACCAATCAGGTATAGGTTTGGCCTCTTGATATAATCGCACATCTCCATAGGCTTTGTACTTTCTTTCTGAGTCTTCTTTCTATGTTGTTTTTTCCCCAGATCGGGTTAATTCCATGTTCTGGTCTTCAAGTTCTGAGATTCTTTCTTCAGCTAGATTAATTCTGCTTTCCATGCTGGTCATCTTGTTACTTACCTCCTGGATGAAATTTTTTATTGCCAAAATCTTGGTTACAAGTTCTTTTAGTGTTGCATCTTGTCTTTCTTGAGTCTTATTCACTCTCTCCATCCATTCTCTAATCCCTGTCGTATTATGAGGCCAGTCCTTGGTGACTTCCATTGTTTGAGCACCAAGGTCTGATTTTCAGGAGTTTTGTCTTTTGTACACTTGAAATTGCCTGAAGTCTTCCTTTGGTTTTTCCTCATTTGTGACAGATCTCTTGTTTTTCTCTTTAGTTCTGTTATCCAGTGTCAGTGGGAGAGGCTTTCCCTTACGATGTTTGCTCAGTCCTCAATTCTTCCCCGATCTGGGCTCTGGATCTGTTCTATTTTGAAATAGGATGGTGGATTGGAAGCTTTGCTGTCTTGAAGTTTTTGTAATTCAAATAAAGTGGGGAATGGGCTATTAGGAACCAGAAACTACTTGCAAATTACAATGTTCACTTATTGTGGTATGTGTTCCCTGAGGCCCACTCCCCACTACCACTCTATATGATGATACAAAGCAGAAACCAATGCAAAAGTAACTCAACACATACACACTCACCCCAAAACAAACTGGAATAACAACAAAGCAAAACAAAACAAACAACAACAACAAAAAAACCCCAAGAAAACTGAACACACACACCCACATGCCTAGCACAAAGTGACTAGAGAAGAAAAATAGGAAGACTGGAGGGGAGAAAAAAGAAAAAATGGAATTCAGGTCGATCCCTCACACATATATTGACACACCCCTTAAACTATAAAAAATGAATATAAAAAATCCAGAAGAACAAAAGAGCAATAATCAGCAACAACAACATAATCAAAAGATGAACACTCAATCTTTCACATACCCACATAAACAGAAAACAGCGAAAGAAATAGTAAAAGAAAGGAAGAAAAAAAATTGGGGGGTGATGCAGATCAAACCCTCACATACACATTAATGCACAAAGGCAAAATATTTTAAAAATAGATGAACTAACAGTCAAAAGTTTTTTTACTTAAAAAAAATTGAAAATAAAAAAAAAAAATCCTGCCCTCTTGAGGCAGGCTCTGTAATTGTTCCTTTAATCAGGTGTCTCTTGCAGAGCCACCTCTTTCACTCTCTCCTCAGGAAATGAAGCAGGGATGGAGGAGGGGCAGTGGAGGTGGGTGGGGCTGAAGTCTTCCCCTCCCACTCTCCTATGGTCAGGGAGATCTCCTCCTGTGGGGAGGGACGGGAGTGTCCCCTCCCCAGGTATGTACTCTCACCATGGGTACCCCAGCCAGGCCTATCCTGTAATGGAGTTCTCCTATTGCAACTGACGTCCAGGTTCCACCTGGATTGTCCCTCTCAGGGTGGCCCAGCTGTGTGGGTCTGATGTTCAGAGGATTGCTGGGGAGGAAGGGGTTTGGGTCAGCTCCAGACTCACCACTGATCTCTTTGGAGTTCTTCTTTGTCCTTTTCTGGCCACACCCTTTGTCCCACGGCTGGATCAGGGTAGGGTGTGGGATGCCTGGAACTCAGCACTCATCAGGTCCCTCTGAAGTTTGTGGTCTCAGTATGTTCCCTCTGGGCCACGATCAATCTCTGAGTAGTTGATCCACCAGTTACAGGGATCGGGCCTGTTGGTCCGTGGTGAGAAAGTCAGAGCACCGTCCTGCCCCGCCTTCAAGATGGTGGTGGGGTGCCTCTCTTGTCCTCTCCTGTGGGAACTTGCCACTAGACTCTGTTGGCAACCCTTGCCAGTGACCTGCCAGGTGCTGAAGTGGTGAAGCAAAGCCGGGAGCAGTCTCTCTCCTGCTTCAATGGTGAGAGAGTGCCTGGGGCGATAGTTTCTCCCTGCTGCTTTTTCAATCAAAGGAAAACTTCTGTCCATTTAAAAAAAAAAAAAGTAGTGCTCTGCCTCTGCAACCTGGGTAGAGCCAGGGATGAAGGAGAGAAGCTGCAGCACTAGCTGCTGCACCAGGGGCCTGGCCACGCACTCACGAGCCCCACTGAGACTGTCTCCCCCAGCATTTTTTTCCCATGGAGGATTTGTTGATTTAATATAAAAAGGAAAGAAAAAGAAAATGGCACTCGGCTTCTTTATCCCGGCAATCACTAGGATCCAAGTCCAGCCACTGTGGCATCAGCCGCTGCACCAGGAGAGCCCTGGCCATTAGCTCCCTACCCTAACCTAGTCAGTGGCTCACATGCCCACTGGTTCACTAGCAGGCACACAGAATTTTTCATACACTCACTCACATGGGGACTCACATAGTTCGACTTGCTCGCCGCCATCTTCCCGACCTCTCCTCTAGAGGTTTTCTTCAAGAAAATAAATTTTAAATGAAGAATAGGATCAGGCAATTTATTTCAGAAGAGCTAGCAACAACCCATATGAAAAGGAAAAAGAATCTTACTTTAGGAGTAATTTTTAATATGCAAACTTTTCAGAAAATGAGGTTTCATTTCTTCCTTATCACATGGCCAAAATATTGAAAGAGCAATGATACCCCTGGTAGCAAGGGAATGCCAAAATGAGCTTACTCCTGTGCTGCAAACACAAGACTAAAGTGGCTAAAGTTTTCTGACGAGCATCTGGCAAAAGCACAAGGCAGTTAGGAGCTGGAGCTCCAGGCCAAACTGCCCGGTTCAAATCCCAGTCAGGCCATTTCCTGGTGGCAGAACCCAAGGCAAGTATCTGAACTGCAGTGTGGCTCAATACTTAGTCCAAAAAATGCATGTATTGTAAAAGTGGCACCCCCCTCAGGAGTTGCTATAAGGTTAAATCATGACCTTCACAGGGAACTTGGGGCAGGCCTGCCTTGTAATGCTGCCTGCCTTTGTTATTTGGGCCAAGAACCTCACTTCTAAGAATGTCTGCTGTGCAATCTTACTCAAGTGCACAAAGATGTGTATACACATTTTTTAATCACCTCACAGCAGGTAAGTCATTATACCTGTTAGATTCAAGCAGGTGTCCAGAAGACAATAAGAAGCATTGAATAGCGATCTGAGCAAGGAACATCCCTCCTCCCACTGAGTTGGGCACCATCTACTCTGCTGATGCCTCCAATAGCAGCAAAAGCAGAGGAGAGACAAATTCCTTCAGTCTTTCTCTCAGGAGCAGGGACACCATCATCTTCTGTCCTTGCACGTCAGAACTCCAGGGTCTCTGGCCTTTACACCCTAGGACATGAGCATGGTCCTCTATGTTCTCAGGCCTGGGGTTTAGACTGAGCCACTCTACCAGCTTCCCAAGTTCTCCAGTTTGTAGATGCCCTGTCTTGGCCGATCGTGGAGAGGATTCCTCATCAAGGGGAGGATTTCTCATGAGAGGGGTTTTATAAGGGAGATGGCTCTTGTGTATCTATAAATATCTATTTCTCTACCTACCTATATGTTGTACTCTAATGCTTCTGTTTCTATGGAGAACTGTAAATATCCTGCAAGGGAATTGTAAAATGTATTTGAAGATGGGGAGGGGTGAACAGCATAGAAACTTTCAAAGTCTCCAAAGTAGATTAAAACCCTGTAATAATGAACATTCCATAACAGAGTTATCTCATTGGTAATTTTAACAAGCATGTGCCTGCACACAGGGACACTTGCATACTGTTTTCATCTGGGTTTCCCAGAAAGCAGAGCCAGAGACTAGGACTTGGGTGGGAGTTAATTTATCTCAGAGGTGCTCACAGAAGGAGGAAGCTACAAAGTAAACAAGTGAAACACAAGAGAGAAAGGCTGATTATAATTAATTAATTCTCCTCTGAGCTTTTGGCACCATACCAGTATCTCTGTCTGTCATCTTCCAGCCGAGGCAGCCTCCTCGAAGGACATTCTGAGGGCTGCAGTCACACGCTGCACGGAGTCTCCTTCCCAGTCTTCTTTGGAACTGCACAGAGGCGTGCTCCTGCATGGAGAAGGAGAAATGAGGGGGGCACAAGCCAGGAGAAACCTTCCACAGCCAAATGTCACCATGACGCCAACTTGATTTTGTAGCCCAGAGCCAGCCCTGCTCCCTCCCTTGGCCCAGAGTCATCTAGGAATATAGCAGCCACACTGGCATCTCTCTTTCACATGGGCTCAGAGGGAGGCAGACTTGCCTGTCTGAGCTCCAGTCCCTGCAGCATGGTGGCTGGGCTTGAGGAAGAGACAGGTGAGGGGAGGTGGGTCTTTCATGGCTGGGAGTAAAGGGTCCAAGTCCCTTCCTCGGAGTTCAGTTGGCCCTGAGCACCTCCATTCATGTGTGTCTCTGTCTCCTGTCCCCAGAAGTGCATGGAGAGCTTAGAACAGGGTTGTCTGAGGCCAGAAGCTGCCACCCTCCTCCCTGAGAGGGCAGAGTCTGGAGCTCACCTCAGCTCAGGCCTCAGGGGAGCATGGCTGGAGAGGCCATGCACCCTGGGTTGTGGAGTGGGGGTGCACATCAAGGTCGGACGGGCCACAACTGCCATAGCTTTGATAGCAATGCCACTTGCAGGGTCCTGGTCTTTGGCTTGGCCTTTCTGGTGACCAATGTGCTCTGCTGGCTTTTGACTGAAACACAGAGAAGAATGAAGCTCAGTATATACCCTCACTTTGTCTCAAGTTTGAGAAGACTTTGAAGGAGGCTGTCTGTGACTTATAGGAAATGTACAAGCCACTCGATGTCAGTGCACTGTCATCACCACAGCAGATCTAGCTAACCCCACCCCAGGTGTTCCGTTGTGGGCCAGACTCTGAGCTGGGATCCCAGTTCCAGGGTTTCCTCAGATACAAGGAGAGCAGCCAGGTGTTCCAAAGTCACATCATTACTGGTGACCAGTAGGAGTCAACAGGTCAAAGAGGGCCTCAGCCTAGCTGTAGCACATTTCCTCGCACAGTCCTAGAGGTGGACTTCACCAAGGCCACCCACCCTATCCACCAACACACACTGCAGCCCCCTGAGTGTAGGCAGCCCTGCAAGAAGTCCTGGCTGCCATTAGATATCACTGCAGGACTCCATGAGCCATCAAGATGCACTGGCAACTCCTAAGAACACAGGCTGGCAGGAAGCAGTGCCCAAGCAGGCAATTACACACAGTCCCTCTGTTTTCCAAATTTCATCAAAACCCACTGGGTGGTAGACGGCGTCCAGTATCCTCCATTTTGTATGGAAAGAAGAAAAGAGAGTACACCACAAGGAGTCAAAGTATTGTTTGAAACTTTGACACGTGTGGATCGGGTCACCATCTAACATGGGGGTGTGTTTCTTACTATAGTTCAAAAATGTCACAAATACAGAGGACTTTTGAGCAACACAGTTTTAAATTGGGCAGGCCCACTTATGTGGACTTTCTTCCATCTCTGCCACTCCTGAGACAGCAAAACCAACCCATCCTCTTCTTCCCCAGCCTACTCAATGTGTAGATGACTGGGATAAAGACATTTATGATGACCTATTTTCACCTGAAGAAGAGATCTCTTTCTCCTTTCTTGTGATTTCCTTAATAGTATTTTTTCTTTAGCTCTCTATTGTGAGAATACTATATATAATACACATAGCCTATAAAACAATCAACTTTATGTTACTGATAAGGCTTCTGGTTGACAGTAGGCTACTAGTAGTTATGTTTTGGAGTAGTCAAACATTATACATCGATTTTTGACTGCACAGGGCTCAAAACCCTTAACCTCCATGTTGTTCAGTGGTCAAGGGTACAGTGCTCTCAGAGAATTCGTTTATTCGGAAGTGATCCTACTAGAAAAGAGTGACCTGAAGAAATAAGGAAGACAGAGTCAAACCTGCTAAGGGAAAATAACAAGAGCTTAGGATTACTGTGTACCCGAGACCAAGCAGAGCACTTTCATACAACACCACTTTGGCTTGAGAAATCAAGAATCTTGCCCACAATTCCATAGAACAAAATGATGGATGTTAACCCAGATCACTGGTCCTACTCATCTTGAGCTCCCACCACTGCCTTTGCTATGCCCCACAGCCTTGTCCCCAAACCAGATGAGGCATGGTTCAAGCAGAAGTAGGAGGTGAGCATTATCACAGCACATGTGGGACTTAGAAAGAGACTGTGGTTTACAGAAAAGCCCTACAGGCTGCCATGGCAGCAGCTCTCATCCATGCCTCTATGATGCATCTGTAAAAGGCAGAGCTCAAGGGCCAAGGAAGGAGAGGGAAGGCAAGGAAGCATCCCTTGTTGGCTTTCTCGCCACAGGAATACTGGGTTGAGGGACACCTACAAAGAGCATGACACCCTTTCTCTTGGAAGCTGGCACTCCAAGGATGTGTCCATTCAACCTTCCCATGTCCCTGTCCCCTCGCTACTCTAAGCTCCCACTACACCTGTACTTGGCTTCATCGCCTAGTTCTGGCTGGTTTCCAGGTGACTTGGTAGGCCCTGGTGCAACCTCAGCAAATCCTGTACTCTGTGATTGGATGAATGAAGGAGTGGGTGAACATTTGAATGAATGAGCAAGGGAACAGCAGCTTGAATTGGTTTATGACAGGTGAGTTAGCAACTGGGACAGATACCCTTCTGCCTGAGATTTCTGTGCAAAGCAAATTGTCTACTCCTTAGAGATATAAAGACGAAAAGTTGAAACTAAATAGTTTCTCAGGTTATCAACACGATTTTTACCATATTCTCATCCCATTTCCTGTTATCTGTTTAACATTTTAGTATAAAATGAACCACTTTTAATCATCAAATAGCTGCTTTATACTTATTCTAGTAATAATTTCCATGAGTTCACAGGATTGCTATATTAGTATTATTTCCTTATAATTCACATGAGGAAAAACAAATTTTAAATTTTGAAATGACTGTTCTATATAGCAACCTAAAGCATCTCTCATATACCCAGAGACATGTGGACCCCACTCTGCAAAATGTCTTTGGGTGAAGAGCTTAGGCTGGGTCTGGCTGCATGAGTCTGTGACTGAGGAGAGGAGAAAGGAGTAGGGCAGCCCCATGCATGAGCTGACACAGACGCAAAAACCCTACACCCAGATTTCCCAATAGCAGCAGCCCAGAGCATCTGGGAATCTTCTAGAAATAGGAACACTTGGACCTAGGAGTACAAATTCCCTTGCTCCATAGGATCTTTGAGAAGAGAGTTCAAGGCCTCATCCTGAGATTTAAGCTCTCCACCAGACTACAGGGCCTTCCTTTGTCATGATCCACAGGGGCAGGAACAAGTGGCAAACTAGCGGCCAAGGCCTGGCCCAGGGAACCAAATCTGGCCTCTGAGAATGTGTCCATACGCAGAACTGGACCCACATTCCTGCCCTCCCACTACTCACAGCAGGGAATAGCTGAGCTCTGAGGAACTTTTTAATAGATCATCTCTGCATCAGCCTGCAGCTTCAATGCTCCCAGGTCTCTGGCCTGTCCCCCAATGCGGACATGTCCCAAACTGAAAGGGACTACTCTCTCTGTTGAAGTGAAGTTCAGCTGTGGTCAAAGCAAGTCAAGAGGTGTAGAATACATTTGCTGAGGGATGTAGCATGTCTGCACAGGCTCAGTTCAGGCTGACCACAGGCTTGAGCTCTGGCTCTCCTCCATCATCCCTGAGTGACACTGGGCAATTGTTCCCAGCCCCACAACCCAACTCTGTCTCGCTCAACAGAGGACTTTGGGGCACATGTAGCTATGAGTACCCAAACAGCTCATCCTTCTGAGCAATGCTCTTGATGGGAGGCAGGGGTCAAACTCTCCTCGACTGCAAACAAGCCTTGTCAAAAACAGGTTGTGTCTGGTCTCAGACCCTGAGCAAGCTCTCCCCCCCCATGTACCTGGAGGCTGACTGTCTGGTTGGGATACCACGATACAATTCTCCCTCGTCTCTTTCACTCTGCTCTGGACTGCCTCAGGAAATCTCTGAGCTGTCTTCTCCCATGGGATTTTCAGCAGGGACTGCAGGTGTCTGAAGGTCTGAGTCGAGATTCTCTTCCCGTCATAGAGGAGACAAGTTCACCTTGATAGCCCGAAGCTCCCCTTTTCCTCCTTCCACCAAGCCTCTCATGCCTGCTGCTCAATGAGAATGTGTGACAAGTGACGGGAGCTTTTCTTGCAAGAGTGAGGGCATGAAAAGTGAGAATCAGTGGGGTGAGCAGTGGCTTCACAAGTTGCTGAAAGTGCAATGGCTTGGAGTTGGGAGCCCCATGGATATATGCACAGTAGGACAGTGGGAAGGACTACATCACATTCCATCTATACCACAATGTAAGGGCCTTGGATGGGACAGGCTCTTCTACCACCTAAGTGAGTCCTAGGATGACTGATCATGGCTGGTTCATTTTTGAACCCCCAAGCACTGTCATTATGGCAGACGCACTGTCCATGGCTAACCGTGCTTGAAATGCTCAGCTGCAATCAACAAAAGCCAGGGATCCATCCAAAATCTATGGCAAGTTGCTTGGGCCTTTGACATTCACATGGAGCCTACCAGAGGGTCTTGGGAGGCTCTGAAATCTAGGAGGAGGAATCTTACAGGTACATAAGCAATGTGTTCATCAGCAGAGTTTGCAAATAAAGTGAGCATTTTTACTGAGACTTAGGTGTGTATTTTTTCTAACTTACTCTATGCAAATAGTATTTTCAATGGTGTGATGATGCTTGGCTACCATATAACAAGTATGTTTTCATCTATTCACACATTTCATTAGTGCCTCATACAATAACATGTATGCTCTGGTTAGACACAATGGCTTTCACATACGAATTCATAACTGACATAGCTCTCAGTACCTGCCCTCCCACAGCCAACTGCCGAGTGGGCATGGCCACAGGTGTCACAGATGATGGATTTGGAGATGCACCTTTGCCCAAGGGAGCCCGTTTATGGGCCAGATTAAGTCCATTAAATGTTCTATGGCAGAGAATGTTATCAGAGGCACAGAATGAAGTACACAATGAGTGGAAAACGTAGACCAGTCAGGACTCGGGTGGCAACACTGGCCAAGTAGGGCCAAAGTTGAGCGACTATTGGAAGAAACAAAGAAGAGCGCACATTGCTGTCATACAGTGAGGGTTAAAAGTGTATAGGTTTCCCTTCCTGGACACTAAATGGCCCAGTTTGGAACAAATGAGATGGATGGACTGACAATGCAAAAACAATCCATCATTTGCCAGTTGGAGAACACCATGTGTCCAAATAATAGGTAGCAGTCCTTCAAACAGTGACACTGCCAGTTACCCTCTCAACCCCCATGCTGTCCAGTCTGTCTTCCAGGTTCTTCTCCAGGATTATCCTGATCTTTTTGTGCAAGATGGGGTCCGGTCTTGGAGCTGCCAGCACCTTCTGCTCTGCATTCCAAGAGTCTTCCAGCTTGGTATCACAAGATCACCACCCAGGTCAGCCTGAGCACCTATGACCTTCATTCCCAGAGCTACACTGCACCAGTCAAGCCAGTGATCCTGATCTCCAGCCTGTGAGCCACAGCCACTAACCCCTCCCAAGTGTCCATGCATGGGTCAGAAGTTGGGGTGTTTGTGTTCCTGGGCACTTCTGCCTTGGACCCTCTGCTCATCTTTATCATTCTCATCCTCTCCAGTCTAGATTTCTAAGATTGGTGCTCAGTCAATCCTGCCAAAAGTTATCTCAGGATTCTGGGGCTTGCATTTGAGCCCTGAAGTGACTTGTACCTGGGCTTCATTCTGATTCCAGGGTGCCAAGCCCTTCCGCTGACAGTTTCAGTCCAATCCTAACCCACCTGATGCCCTCCCATGTCATGCCAGGCTTGCTGTTGGTCAGGGGATCAATTGGTGGACAGGATAGACAGATTTTTGTTCCCTTAAGTTTACTGTGTTCATCAGAATTTTTCCCTATAATTGTAGCATATATAAAATTGCCTGTGCTTGGTTTACAGGTTCAAATTCCCTGACCCCGTTCTCCAGAGAGCATAGGTCTGGGAAAAGGCCCTAGAGTCTGCATCCTGGCATGCCCCGATAATTCAGATGAAGGTGAGCCACAGACCACTCTTTAAGAAGTATCAATTCAGAGTTTAATAAAATATGCCAAAACAATTAAATGTGGTAAGTCTGACAGAGGCACAGTCTGGGATAGTCGTGAAAGACTCTCAGAGTGTTCTTCAGGTCCACTGTGTGCACTCCTGTGGTAAGGGCTGGAACAAGCCATTTTATTGCTCAGTAGACATTCACTGAACAAGTAGCATGCTTGTGTACACACCAGTGCTGGATGCTTGGGACAGAAGATACTTGTCCTTAATCTCCAAGGAGCCTAGTCAAGAGTGATGAACCTCCACCCTGGCTGCATGTTGGAACCACCCAGGCTAATACCACAGGACCTCTCCGGGTGAACCACGACCCTTGAGATTGATTTTTACAGCTCTCTAGATAGTCAAAGAGATTTTGCAGCCTGAAAAACCATTGTTTGAGGACCGTGATCCTCACACATGAGCGCAAGCATTGGCATCACTTAGTAACATATGAGTCAGGCAGGTCCTCAGCTCCCACCCCAAACCTACTGAATCAAAAGTTCTTCGGGTGGGGCCCAGCAATCTGGGTCACAACTAGTCCTGCCTACTACCAGCCCCACCTGCCGACCCCAGATGATTCTGTTCAAAAATATTTCCACTGGTGCAATAGCCTCAACCTCAGCTGCATGTAGGAATCACATAGGGAGCCTTGATGCTGGTCATGCTCAAAACCCACACCCTCCATGTTCTGCTTCAAGACAAGTGGGGTTCAACGTGAACTTCCAGTTACAAGCTTCCCAGGTGATTCTTAATGTGTAGCTAGTTGTAGTGAACCACTCATCCCTAGGTGGTTCTCACACTTGAGCAAGAATCAGACTGTCCTGGAGGGTGTGTGAAACCCACACTTCTGGGCCCTGCCCCCAGACCTTCAGACTCAATTTGGGATGGTACCTGAAAATGCATAAATTTGTGTTTCTCCCAAGTATCCACGTTTTGCGGCTGCCTGCTGGTCTGAAATGACAAGAGGGGGCCAAGCCCATGAAGGGACACAGCACAGCATGACAAGCAAGTGGAAGCTGCTGTAGCAACAAGCTTGGGAGGGTCTTCTTTGACCCACCATCTCAGCCCCTTCCACTCCAGAACTCTGTATTCCCTGTTTGAAGACTTGGCTCATCTCCCCTGAGTACCTTGCTGCACTCAACAGATACCTTCCCTCAAGTCATGTGTCATTCTAATCTTAGACCACAATGTCAAGGTTAAATGCTCTACGTTGGGGAGGAGGGGATAGTAAAGGACTGATTAAGTACCTTTGGGTTCATCCATCCCATGGAGACTGCAATGTCTTCAAGAAATCATGAAGCAGTTCTACATGGAGGTATGGGCAATGCTCTTGTAAATATAGTAACAACGTAACCAACTGCAGAACAGTGTGTGCAGGGTGTTCCCATTTGGGAAAGGAGAAGGATAGGGACAGACATGTTCTTGTGTTTGTCCATGTCCTCATGAATCATGGAAGGTCACGTGAGAACCATCCTCAGTGAAACTTCTGGAGAGGAAGCTGGAGAGCTAGCCAGCAGAGATACCACTTCTCACTGGACACCCTCTTACACTTTTATTTTTCTTTGCAAAGTGCATGCAGTAGATTATCCTTTCAAATATATATATATAATGAAATCCCCTGAATAACTCTTTGAGGATACAGATGAGCCATTTGCCATTTACTGGTGTGTCTCTTTGGAAACAGGAATAATCACATTGCAGCCTTGCTGGAGAGGGCAAGCCCTGGTCAGCAGGCTCCCAGTCAACATCCCCATCTTTACCATGGCCCTTCTCTCCCTGTCTGTGGAGCTCCTTGTAGTTGGTGCACATGTCTATATGTTTCACTTATCTTGGAATTTCTTGGCCATTTTTGGTTGAGAGCTCCCTGTATGAGTCACTGAGTTGGGTGAATGAAACAGCAGGTCTCCAGTGCTCTGAGAAGGGAGCCCAGGTGGACTCCACTTTAGATGGGCTAGGTGTGATCTGCCTGCAGTACACTCACAGAGCAGAATAAAACAGCAAAGCTCTCGTTCTCATCAGCACTGTGAGTTCTTTCGCTGCACTGAATGGTCACTGGTGAGAGGCAGGGTGTGGGCTGTGAATCAGATGTTACTCCAAACCCTAGCTCAGCTAGCTGCCTGCTAGTGCTGTGACTCTAAGCAAGTCATCAAGCTTTACTGAGCCTGGGTTTCCCCATCACTGAGCCAACAGATTGCATGTCAGTGCCTATATGTAACATACCCAGCAGATGGGGTGCTTCAGAAAGAGTATTGTGTGTCCTTAGTTCTCTCCAGCCCAGCTTCAGAGGTCCAGATTCAGGAAAACAGAGACAACTGTACAATGCTGAGGACAGCACATCTGTTGCCTGCACTGGATGCCCAGGAAAGAAAAAATATGTGCCCATCTTCCTCAGGAGAGTCCTCCTCCATGTCTGTAACCTCTGTTTCCTTTCGAGTCCCTGTAGGGAAGAAGAACAGTTAGTGGTTCTAGTGTCCTAGGCCCCATCCCTGATGTGAAGTGAGTGTCAGCCAGAAGCCACAAGCTCTCCAGTCAGTTCCTCTTTATGGAAGAGAAGCAGGATGGAGCAGTAGCCATGACCACAGAGCCTGGAGCAGGAAAGCTGGAATCCACTGCTCCTTGCTAGCAGTGCAGGAGATGGCAAGTTCTCGGATACTCAATGCCTCAACATCCTTACCTAGAAACTCAATAATCACTTCCCTTCCCTCATTCAATCCCTCACTGTCATGAGGTGATGAATGTGAAGTGCTTGGGGATGCATGGTCACACAGTTGTTCTTAATGACACTGTTGAAAATCCAGCTCTCAGAAAATTGAGGGTCCCAGGTGTAGTGCCTCTCTGAACTGGCTGAAAGGCTGGGAAAGACATGTCTAGGAAGGGCATGGGAAGAAATAAGAGCTCACAAGAGAAGGAAGAAGGGTGGGGAAGGCATAAGACAGGGCACCTAGGGTGGAGCATGAAGGACCTGGCTTCTTTATTTATTTATTTATTTTTTTGAGTTGGAGTCTCACATCGCCGCCTGGGCTGGAGTGCAGTGGCATGCACACGGCCACCCCAGCATCAACCTTCTGGACTCATGTTATCCCTCTGCCTCGGCCTTCCATTAGCCAGAACGACAGATGCATGGTACCACACCAGCTAATTTTTTTAAATGTGTTGTGGAGACGAAGTCACGGATTCAGGCAGTCCACCCACGTTGGCCTCCCAAAGTGCTGGGATTACAGGCTAAGCCACCGAATCCGGCTGGGCCTAGCTTCTTAACGGGCTTCCGGGGCCCTCCAAGCAGCAGCAGCCTCCTGTGGGTTTCTGGCCACTTCTAGATGCCGGCACCTTTACTCCATGACAAGAGATGCCTGAACCCCCACACCAGAGTTCCCTGGAGAGAGGCAATATGCCAAACAGGCTACATTCACAAGGCTGTGGGGTCCACTTGCTACACACTGGAACTTGGTGAAGGTCACAGCTACTCTGAGGCCTTACCACTGACAGGATGGTTCCTGCTCAGGAACCCTAATTCATGAGTCACCGCTCCCAAGACCCTCAGTTCTCCCCATGGCCTCCATCCTCTATAGAGAGGAGCAAGCCAGGCAAAAAAAGTCCTGACTCCTGAGTGAGAAACCTTGAGCACAAACGCAAGACTGCAGTCTGTATGTCTCAAATGCTCTGTCCCTCACCCAACTGATACCACATGTCCCATGGGTTGCTGTCATCAATCCTCTACCTACCAATTGATTGAGGAGTGGAAAGGAAAGGAAAAAGCCCAAGACAACAGCCAGGACTGTTACAAACTCTCCATGCAGACTTACCCTCCACCTTCGTTTTCAGGGACAGGGCCTGGATCTGCAAAGAGGTAGAAGAGAGCAGGTTACAGCCAGCAGAAGATGTTGCAGAAATGCTGCTCTAAGAATTTGTCTGGATAGCACAAAGAGGAATGGACAGCCAATATTTCCTGCCACCCACTGGGAACCAGCTCAGATACATCAGCCCAGTCTTCCAACATATGTCCTTGTGTGAGAGCGGATGGCAGTGTGTTCCATGTACCCAAGCTGGGGAGGTAAGAATGATCCCTCTTCAAGAAAGGATTTAGGTGGAGGGGGGAACACCATAGAAGCAAGCGGACCAGGTGCACAGTCAGTACTATTGTTACAATTTTTGAAAAAGAGTTAGTGTGAGGTAGAAGCTCCCCTCCTGCAATGTGGGCTTCTGAAGGGAGCACCTCCTGGGAGGAAGAAGGCCAGATATGCTCCCTGCCAGAAGGCCTGATGTGGACATCCATGGAACTGTCTGCTCAACCTTCCTTTTCTAAGAAGTGCTTCTTCTTTCTTCTTCTCCAGTAGTTGAGGACAGGTCAGACATATGAAAATAGGGAGATCACAGTCAGAGCCCACTGTGCTGGTTTGGGCAGACAATTCTGGACAGGTCAGGAATGACATTAAAGGCTGTTGGCAGCCAGTTTTAGGTTTTCTTGGTTTGTTCATTTGTTTTGCCACATGGAATAGAGAAGAAGCAGAAGCATATCTTCAGAATAAAATAGAAAATTAAAGCAGATACAGAGATGCACTGAAGAAGAAAACTGGCTACATTTATATCTCTAGTTACAGTTTATTCCCAGACTCAACTCTCCCTTGCCTTAAGCTCTGTGAGATGGTCTGTCTATGCTTAGGTAAGGTGTTGTCTGACGTGGACTGTTTCTCCCATTACTGGGGTTCTTCCTGCCCCCTCTCAGGGAGTGACCACCAGCCAAGTCTGGTCTCTGAAGGTACGCCTATTCCCAGTAATGAGTTGTAGGATGCGGGAGACCAAGCAAAGCTGAAAACAATAGAGTCATCACTCTTTATCAATGTAATTGTAAACGCCGTATAGGAATTTGAATAATTAACTTGCTTGCTTTGATTATAAAACTGTTTGCTCTACTGTCCTGAGCAGTGGCTTCTTCACTGACCTGCTGGCATCATAATCAGTGCCTCCTGTAAGCTTTAATAAACCAGCATCTTTCCCTGCTGGACCTCCTGATGACTTCTTTGGAATAGGTAAACATCATGCACAAGCCCACTCAGATTTGGGGTTACTATGTTCCTCCTCATGACAGACACCATTTTCTGCATAAGCTTGTGTGGCTTTCATTACCCACCATGGCACATACAGACATAGGACTCATCCACCATCAACTGCAGCTGAACTAATGTTCACTTTCCCAGATTTCCTTGCTGCTGTAGTTGCACATGAGAAAAAGCTTTGACCAAAATATATAGATGAGCAGAAATCTGGGAAGAAGCCTTTTCATCCAAGTTTTCTACCGAACATGGCTGTGTGGTTGGGGCTATGGCATACAGCTTGTAACTTTCAGAGTCATGTGGGCAACCACAGTCATCACTGAAGATGGTTGACAGAAAAACAGAGTCTAGATCCCAAAGACATAATTTTGCTGCTAATGAAGTCCAGAACAATTTTTATTGGTGCTACATTAAACGTCAGCCCCTCTTCGGCCATGGTGTTTTCTTTAGCCATCGGGTTCATAACTGAATCACTGGCAAATAAGGTTTCTGGGTACAAGAGGAAACCTCCAGACTGAACCTGAGGTGGCCACAGCAGTGAAGAGCTGAGGGGCTATGGGGATGGGGGTGAAGAGTGTTAGGAAAAGCAGCAGGGGAGTTGACTGCAGGTGTGTTGACTGAATGACGTGTGGCTGGGTGTGGAGAAGAGCACAAATGCCAAGGGATGCAGGGACAGGACACTGGCACTTGGTGTTCAGACCGGAAAAACTGTGTGAAGACTGGGCCAAGAGGTGAGTGGTGTTTTTTTGGCAAGGAACTGAAGGCACAGGTGGGGCCCAGTGCAGGGAAGGTACGGCTTTTCCACAGATTCGGGGCGCAGGAGGGAAAGCTGAGGCTTAGATATTATCAGCAATAAGTGAAGATTCACAGTGTCCACTTGCAAGAGAAAGGTGCTAAGTGAGCAAGTGCTTTTTCTTCACACTTACAACCTCATCAGAGGCCGTTTATGTGGGGAGAACGAATTGTTTCAGAGATTATGCCCGAGAACACGATGTACAAAGCACAAGCTTCAAATTAAAACTGTCTACCTAGGGTGGATTCTCACCCTGTCACCTATGGAGGGCCCCATGTAGACTCTAGCAAGGCACCCAACTTCTCCAACCTGTTTCATCATCTGTCAAATGAAGATGAGGCAAAGGGTATGCTGACTTTGGAGGGCAGTAGGAAGACTTAAGTGAGGTGATGAGGAAAATGTTAAAGAAGCTATAGGCACCTTTTGTGGTCTCTGCTGTTAGAATGGCACCCTCTGTGGCAGTCCCTAGGCAGGATGGTACAACTTCAGTCTGGAAGGAGGCAACGGCATCCTCAACACTTTGTGCCCCTCATGCTGCAGGACTCCTCTCTCCTTAAGGAGACTGAGGAATTAGACTAGCACTGATGAATCCTAAAGAATGCAAGGAGATCCTCAATGCTTGTGCATAGTGTGGCTGCTTTGTAGCTGGCCAGGGAGGGGACAGGATCCAAGGGTAAACTGTGTAGCTACAGACAATTCCTGGCTGGATCGGGTTGCGTAAGAAGACCTGAGACCCTGAGCCAGCTGCACTCTGGCATTCACAAGGCAAACTGCCTGAGGTCAAGGTGAAATAAGCAATAGTCTTGTAATGGATACTCTTTTTTGACTTAAACAGTCAAATAAGAAATAGTCTACCCAAATGAGATGGAACCAGAAAATAATTCTGATAATATAACAAACCAGAGTGCTTCATTACCCCCAAAAGACCACATCAACTCTTCAGCAACTAACCCTAATCAAAATGAAATTCCAGAGATAGAATTTGAAAGTTGATTATAAAATTGATCAGTGAACTTCAGGAGAAAATTGAAAAGCAGCATAAAGAGAAATTTTATAAACTATACAAGACATGAAGGAAAAAATCTTCAAAGAGATAGACATCTTTAAAAAACAAGCTTTAGTTCTGGAAATGAAAAAAATCATTAAGGGAAGTACAAAATGCAGTGGAAAGTTTTAACTTTAGATTAAAACAAGCAGAAGAAAGAATCTCAGAACTTTCAAAGGCCTTTGATTAACCCAATCAGGCAACAGCACAAAAAACAAAAACAAAGGAACAGAAAAAATTTCCAAAAAATGTGAGGTTATATTAAATGTGTAAATTAAGAATCAAAAATGTTGCTGAGGGAAGAAAGAATGCAACAAGTTTAGAAAATCTATTTGTGAGAATAATGGAGGAAAAGTTCCCTGGCCTTGCCAGAGATCTAAATATCCAGATACAAAAAGCCCAAATAACCCCCAGAAGATTCAGTGCAAAAAGTTCATCCCTGTGCCATATAGTTATCTGGTTATGCGATGTTAATATGAAAGAAAAAATTGTAAAAGCAGTAAGACCAAGCATCAAATAACTTTCTCAGATAAACCTATCAGACTAACAGCAAACTTCTTGAAGAAACACTATTAGCCAGAAGGGATTGGGCCCCCATCTTCAAATTCCTTAAACTGAATAACAGTCAACCAAGAATTTTGTATAATGTGAAACTGTTTCTTTTTTTATTATTATTATTCAATATTTTTTATTATGATATTGTGGGGTACAGTTAAGGGTTAGGTGTACAAATATGCCTCGTTCAGGCACCTTGTTGATAGTAAGTGTCTCCCCATCCCCAGACAGATATTTACTACCATTAATCCCATCACCCTACCCCGCCCCCCCATAGTTTCCCACCACTGTCAGTCATTTTCTTGTGGTAATACGTGGGATGATCAAGGTCTACTATTTGAGTGAGAACATGTGATACTCAGTTTTTTGTTACTGTGAGAGGTCACTCAGTATTATAGACTCTAGTTCCATCCAGGTTGCTGCGAAATTCATGATTTCGTTCTTTTTTATGGGTGTGTAGTATTCCATTGTGTATATGTACCACATTTTTTTAATCCAGTCCTCTTTTGATGGACAGCATGGTTGCTTCCAGGTTCTTGCTATTGTGAACAATGCTGCAATAAACATACATGTGTGGGTATCTTTTTTATAAAGTGATTGGAGTTCTTCAGGGTTTATTCCCAGTATGGATATTGCGAGGTCATATGGGAGGT
>CAUYQG010284230.1:0-14594 GCA_963574415.1 Tarsius wallacei | reverse complement strand
TTGT
Source organism: Tarsius wallacei (assembly GCA_963574415.1). Classification (NCBI taxonomy): domain Eukaryota; kingdom Metazoa; phylum Chordata; class Mammalia; order Primates; family Tarsiidae; genus Tarsius; species Tarsius wallacei. The sequence continues at coordinate 14,590 of CAUYQG010284230.1, read as the reverse complement.
AGGAAGGGAAAAGGTATTATTCAATAAAGTGATAGATATTGCCAATAATATTCCTTTTAACTTCCCAACCATAAAAATAGACAAAAACAGATACAAGTCAGGCTAATATTTATTGGAAAGAAAAAATTTGAAGGCAGTAACACATAAAAATGTTCCAGCTCTTCTAGAGAGTTCTTAAATATTTGAGATATGGGAATTTACATACTATACCTGATGATTTAGTGGTTCTTAACAAGGAGTGTATCAGAATCTCAAGGAAATCTGTTGTTGCTGTTGTTAGAGATAGGGTATCATGTTTCCCAGGCTAAACTCCAACTCTTGGGCTGAAGATACCTTTCTACTTCAGCTTCTCAAGCAGCTGGATCTACGGGCACTCAACACTGTGCATGGGTCCAACAAAATATTTTTAAATATACATGTCCATGCCTTATTAAATTTAAATAAAAATATTCTGGGGAGAGCCAGTGGAAGAGAAAACCAGCTCAGAATAAACCAGGGACCATCAACCAATGCAGGACTTCTGAGGCTCAGCTGAGACTTACCATGAGGACTTGAGGAGAGGCCCAAAGTTAGTGGGGATGCAGTGAACTTTTCTGGGACCTTAGCTCCAGTTCAGGCAATTCCTTCAGTGTTCTTGAAGTTTTGTGTCCCCTAGGCTTTGGGTGCCAGTATACTGATGCCAGAAATTCCAAAATCTGCCAAATATGCTCAGAGGTTTATTCTGAGAAAACTGTGTGACCAGGCCTGAGACACAACCTTGAGAGCATGTATCCAGGATGGTTGAATTGTACTTTGACTATTGTGTCATGGGAGCCCCAGTCAGGGCACTTGAGTATTGTTTACCTATTCCAAAGAAATTGCCCAGAGTTGGTAAAGACATGGATTTATGCTGGGTGCCGTGGCTCATGTCTGTAATCCCAGCACTTTGGGAGGTGGAGGCAAGAGGCTTGCTAGAGCTCAGGTGTTCAAGACCAGCCTGAGTCATGTGGCAAGACCTTGTCTCTACAATAAATAAAAAAAATCAGCCAGGCATGGTGGCACATGCTTGTGGTTTTAGTTACTTGGAAGGCTGAGGTGGAAGGATCACCTGAGCTAGTAGGTCGAGGCTGTGGTGGCTGTGAGCATGCCACTGCACTCCAACCTGGGTGACATAGAGACTCTAACTCAAAAAAAAAAAAAAAAAGACATGGGTTTATTAATAGTTACATGAGGGAGCAATGGTGACCAACAGGTTCAAAACCTCACACCCCAATATACTTTGGGAGAGATTATATACGCCCAGCTTGGGAAAGGAGCAGGACATAAACAATAATAGCGTTATGTACAAAGAAGCAGAAACAAAGCAGTTAACCCTCTTTACAACTACCTTGAGTCTCTAAGGAAAGAGTCATAAAGTACTTTGATTTCCTATTTATCTATTGTTGTTAATGCCAAAGTCTGGTTAGGAAATGAAGTTCAGTATATAGGGTACTAGGCTAATAAAACCCCATATAGTGACTCCTGGTCAGGCGTGACTCCCTAAGCCTCTTTCTTAAGAATTGGCGGCTTGGTGTGGTGACTCATGCCTATAATCCCAGCACTTTGGGAGGCCAAGGTGAGAGGATTGCCTGAGCCCCCGGGTTCTAGACCAGCCTGGGCAACTTGGTGAGACTTAATCTCACCAAAAGAAAAAAAAAAAAAGAATTTGAGTAGGAAAAAAAGTTCAGAGCTTAGTCCTCACATGGCACTATTTCTTTCCTTCTTTTTTTTTTTCCTTTTTGAGACCAGTCTGGCAACTTGGCGAGACCTCATCTCTAGATCAAAAAAAGTAGCCAGGCATGGTGGTGCATGCCTGTAGTTCCAGCTACTTGGAAGCCTGAGGTGGAAGGATTGTCTGAGCTCCGCAGGTAGAGGCTATGGGGGCTGTGAGCATGTCATTGCACTCCAACCTGGGCGGCAGAGTGAGACTCCAACTCAAAAGAAAAAAAAATTTGTTTATGAACTGTTTTTGGCTGGACATAAAAATAGCCTCCCAGCACTCTAGGAGGTTGAGGCAGGAGGCTTGAATGAGCTCAGGAATTTGAAACCTGCCTAGGCAACATAGCAAGACCTAGTCTCCACAAAATTTAGAAATTAGCTGGGTGTGGTGGTGCACACCTGTAGTCCCAGCTGCTCTGGAAGCTGAAGCAGAATTATCACTTGAGCCCCAGAGGTTGAGGCTGTGGGGAGCTGTGATTGTGCCACTGCACTCCAGCCTGGGAAACAGATTGAGACACCTCAGTGTCCTTCTATTTGGCATTCTGAAATTATACCTTTCTTGTCTATGAACCTTGCTTACCATCTGCCACACAATAAAGTCCTTTCTGGATTACATAGGGCAAAAGTCTCTTTTTAGGAACTTTCAGGTATTTACCCCTTGCTTTGTCCAGAATCTAGTCCATACAAAATTTACAGTTTGAAGCCCAAACCCCAAAGTGATGATGTTTGGACATGGGGCTGTTAGCAGATTATATAAGGTAATGAGGCAGGGATTGGTGGCCTCCAAAGAGTACGGAAAGAAGGATTACTTTTCTGTAGTATAAAGACATACTGAGAAAGAGTCCCTCTGCAAGCCAGAAAGATTGCCTTCACCAGGAACTAAATTGCCTGGCAGCTACATCTCCGACTCACCAGACTCCAGAATGGTGAGAAATTCATGTTGGATGTTTGAGACAATCAGCCCCATGGGGTTTTGCGATAGCCACATGAGCTAAGACATCCAACTAATCTCATTTCCCCACATTAATCATACAGTGTGTTCTTTGATTGCTGCAAATGGGCCCACCAGAAATGGCCCCAAATCCTTTGCATTTATTCACCATGTGTTTCTTGAAACATGTTATTGACTGACTGAAATAACTTTCCGTGTTCCACAGGTTTCAAGCAAGAAATGGGTAACACACTCAAAGCTGTAGTCAGTGAGCAATGGTGTAGGAATTAATTGCCAAAGTCCTGATAGTGACAGGAAGCCCTTACATCATGTGGGACATGACCCAACTAGCAACAGCAAGGAACAGAGCATCACCAGACCTAAAGGAGTTACAGGAAGGGCAGTTCCTGACCCCAGGGAAACCCTGAGTTTTTCTAGAGGGTACCTGAGCAGGAGCTGTGGCCTTAGCAGAGGAAAGCAGTACTGCCAGTCCCTCAGGATAGCTGGATAGTGGCCAGGGAATAAAGTCCCATAAGGTACTTCCTGCTGGCATCTCCCCTTAGATGAACCAACCAGAAGTCAGAGGTTGTGGGAGCCTGACTCCTGTGCCTTTTGCATGTCAGTTTCCTGGCACAGAGCAGAGTCGGGGGAAAGGGTGGGCCTACCTGATAAATGGATACCTTGAGCACTGGGCTAGTGACATCAGACAGATCCTGCCAGGGAAGTTGTCTAGGAGACAGATTCCTCATGCTTCTGTCCAAAGACAAAACCAATTGAGTTTTACTTGTGATTTATGAATCAGCAGCACCATTCTATATTACAGAATGAGAGGTCCCAACTGGCAATGGCAAAAAGCAGGCTTTGGAATTTGGAACACGGAAGCAGGATAATAGGAAAAAAAGCTGGTTAATATCAGGTTACTTCAGGTGTTTGTTTGAGTCAGAGTCTAACTCTGCCACCCAGGCTGGAGTGCCATGGCACGCTCACCGCCATCCCGGGGTCGCCCTGCTGGGCTCAGGCGATCCTTCCACCTCAGCCTTCCAGGTGACCGGAACTACAGGCAAATGCTACCATGCCTGGTTAATTTTTTTTTTTATTGTAGAGAGGAGGTCTCACCAAGTTGCCCGGGCTGGTCCCAAACCTGTGGGCTCAGGCAATCCACTCACCTCAGCCTCCCAAAGTGCTGGAATTACAGGCTGAGCCACAGAGCCCAGCTGGTAATGCAGGTCTTCTGGTCTGATGATTTCTGAGGCAGTTATGTATTTTACATAAGGATAGATGGAGACAGAACCAAATAGCTACCCCTCACCTGGTGTCCATTGCAGAACTGATGACCTGCTTGGTGGTGAGGAAACTCTCACATATTTGGTCACAGAGGGTATTGTGTGTTGTGTGAAAACAAAAAAAAGTTGGATTTTTTTCACTCTCAGAAGGCCTCAGCACAACTCTGAGCAATCAACTTCCACACAGAGTGTGTGATAATATGACCATGACCACAAGGAGGAGCCTCACTGACCTCCCTTTCTGGAAAATGGCTCAAAGCAGTTTTCTGGTGAACATTTTCATATGGGGGTAACAATTGATAGAGGTAAATCATTCAAGATGGTTTCATTTGCATGATTTAACTTTACATAGGCTGAGAAGGAAGCAGTAAACCCTGTGAATCTTGATTGGATTTCCCAGATTCTTAAAACTGCAGTGAAAAAATTTTAGGAAGAAAAAAGTGGAAGCTAAAGTGAGAAGACCCTCTCTGAGGAAGTGACATTTGGGGTGAGACTTGAAACAATGTATTATGACAAAAAGTCTGGGCAGAGTGTTCCAGAAAGATGGCAGAATATGAAGTGTTAAACAAAATACTGGGACATTATTGTTTTGGACTGAGCATCTATAGTAGGCCCTAGAAACCAGACCAAACCAAAATAGAGCCACTCATGCTAAATGCCACATAATCAAACAGAAACTTCAAAGAGGCATCTAGATACTAATACAGACCAGTTTTTCCTGAAAGCAGGAGATTCCAGTTTATCTGAGTCAGTAAGGAAGTTCCCTCTGCTTTAACCCCTTAAAAAAGGAAACTGACTAGGTGTGGTGGCTCACACCTATAATCCCAGCACTTTGGGAGGCTGAGGTAGGAGGATTACTTGAGCCCAGGAGTATGATACCAGCCTAGACAACATTGCGAGCAAGACCTTGTCTTTATGAAAAAAATCACTAAGCAAAGCTTGGTCGTGTGCACCTGCAGTCTCTGCTACTCAGAAGCCTCCAAAAAAGAAAAGAAAAGACCTGCATTGCCAATAACTGCAGGGCTGTTCCAATGGTAGTGGGCTCAGGCAATCCACTCACCTCAGCCTCCCAAAGGCGTGGGATTACAGGCTGAGCCACTGAGCCTGGCTAAATTTTTATTATAAAGATGTGGAGTACAATTCAGGGTTAGGTATATAAATATTGATCATGAAGTTACCCTTATTGATGAGGTATGCCCTCCCTCCCCTAGCAGTTTCCCTCAACTGCCAATCCCACCCCCCCTCCCCTGACAGTTTCCCACTACTGCAATTCACTTTCTTATAGCATTATAATTGTTCAAGGTCTGCTTATGAGTGAGAACATATGGTACTCTGTTCTTTGTTTCTGTGATAAATCACTGAGTATGATCGACTCACTCTGTCACCCAGGCTGGAGTGCAGTGGCACACTCACGGCCACCGCAGCCTCAACCTGCTAGGCTCAGGTGATCCTTCCTCTCAGCCTTCCAAGTAGCTGGAACTACACACATGTGCCACAACACAGGGCTAATTTTTTGATTTACTGTAGAGATGAGGTCTCACTGAGTTGCCCAGGCCGGTCTCAAACCCATGGGCTCAGGCAATCCTCTCACCTCGGCCTCCCAAAGTGCCTGGGATTATAGGCATGAGCCACCGTGCCTGGCCTATTTTGGTCTTAATACTAAGTATTATCCTTGAACATTGAATATCTCTCAATTTATTAAGTTCTGCTTTGATTTCATTTAGCATTTAAGTTTATTTATTTATTTTTTTGAGTTCGAGTCTCACTCTGTCGACTAGGCTGAAGTGCCGTGGCACACTCACGGTCACTGCAGCATCAACCTGCTGGTCTCCAGCAATCCTTCCAGCTCAGCCTTACAAGTAACTGAAAATACAGGCACTGGATACCACGCTCAGCTAATTTTTTTGATTTATTGTAGAGACGAGGTCTCACCAAGTTGCCTGGGCTGGTCTCGAACCCATGGGCTAAGGCAGTCCTCTCGCCTCATCTCCCAAAGTGCTGGGATTCCAGGCTGAGCCACCAAGCTGGGCCTAGCATTTAAGTTTTTTTAGTGTAAGTCCTTGCAATTCTTTTTTAAAATTTATTTCTGAATGTTTCTTTTCTTCCAATGTTATTAGTAATAAAATTATTTTTAATTTGATTTTTAGAGTTTTAATTTTTTTTTTGAGTCAGAGTCTCACTCCGACACCCAGGATGGAGTGCAGCGGCGTGTTCATGGTCACCCCAGTGTCCACCTGCTGGGATCGGGCTATCCTTACGCCTCAGCCTTCCAGGCAGTCAGAACTACAGGCACACATCACCATGCCCGGCTAGTTTTTTGATTTAATGTAGAGAAGAGGTCTCACCAAGTTGCCCAGGTTGGTCTCGAATCCATGGGCTCAGGCAATCCACCCACCTCAGCCTGAGGAGCAGAGTGCTGGGATTACAGCCTGAGCCACTGAGCCTGGCTGAGTTTTGATTTTTATATAAAAATACAATATAATTCTGTACATAGGTCTTGTATCTTGTGACATTGATGAAACTGCTTGTTAGTTTAGCTAAGTTTTTCGTGAATTTCATACTCATTTTTATATAGAAGACTATGTCATGTGTAACAAAAGACTATGCCATTTCCTTTTCAATGTGGAGGATTTTATTTATTTTCCTAATATGATTTCCTTGGCTAATACCTCAGGTACAATGTTGAATATAATAGTAAAATTAGAAATTCTTGTCTTGTTTTCAACTTACAGGAAAAAAGCACTCAATTTTTCACCATTAAGTACAATATTAGTTGTAGGTTTTTTAAAAATAGATGACTCTTAGCAGATCTCAGAAGTTCCCTTGTATTAGTTTGTTGTGAGTTTTATCACAAATGGATGATGAATTTGGCAAATGGTTTCCCGTGTCTACTGAAATAATTATTTTTTCCTTTAATTAATATATTGTTATAACGAGATCGAGTTTGAGGTAGTACAGCAACATTGCATTTTATTATATCATCCTACCTGGTCGTTGTATAATCATATTTATATGTTGCTAAATTCAGTTTGCTAGTATTTCTGTATCTATACTTGTAGAAGGTATTGGTCCATACTCTGCTTTATTAGTGATTCTTTTGTCTGGTTTTGGTATCATGGTAATACGAGCTAATAGATAAATTGGGAAATGATATCAATACTTCCATTGTTGGAAGTTTTGTGAAAAATTGTATTAATTCTTCATTAAATGTTGATGAAATTTACCATTTAAACAATTTGATAGTTGACTTTTCTATATAAAAATACTAATATTTCTATCTTTGTTATATAACTATTTAGATACTCCATTTCATCATCCATAATGTGTAGCATATGCAATTTTTATTAAGATCTTTTAAGTTAACTTCTAGACTAAATGGAAAATTCAAACTAAACTTATTTTTATGGAGTCAGGCAGGGTCAAATGAGAAACTGTGGTGATTGAGACCAAAAACCTAAATTCTGGTAAATAATTATGCCAATATTGTTTTAATGTTACAGAAAAGTAGTAATTCTGGCCATATGTAGGTACTATGTAGAATATAATCATTTCAGAAATCTGTGCCAAACATAAAATTAGTTTCCTAGTGGTAAAAAAAAAATTACATCCTATACATTTTTTTAAAGCAGGATTTATTGAGAGGACAGAAAAGCTTCCACAGTGGGAGGGGACCCGAAGGGGTTGGCCCAACCTATACATTATTATTACCTATGGTTTATTAGGAAATTAGGGTATGTTCCAAACGAAAAAGCAGGATTTCTCATGAGATGTCAATGTCTGCCTCAGAAAATCTATCTGAAATGTTATCTTGAGGTGTACACTGTTGATACATGTGCATTTTGGAAACATATTATATATATTCTAAAAACTTTAATGAAGACATCTAAATTCCTCAGAAAGTTACAAGAATCCTAAAATGCTGAATAGAGTTGAATGGAAAAGTGAGAGCTTCCTAGGTCCAAAATTTAACCAAGGGAAAAATTCAGAGAAGTAATCAAATTAAGCAGTTAGTGCTCCTTTTAAGTAAGGTTAATCACAAGAATTTCAAATGTATGTAGGTTGTCCAGATTGTCAGATGGCAAAAGGAATTAGAAAAGAACTAAGCCAACCATAAACTTTCCAAATGTGAGAGTTCCCATATGTGAGAGCCAAATTATAAATTATTTTTAAAACAAGAAATAAGCTACCAGCAAGAGTATTAGAAGAAATTTCACATCATATAAACCTCAGACATATAAATTATGTTTCTAAACGTTTAATATGTTTAAGTCAATGCAATGGGAAAAATTAAAACAACAAAATAATGTGGAAAAAACAAAAAGCCACATATGGAAAAGAGTCAAATAGCAAGAAAACAATTGAAAATATAATTAATCAATTTAATATACAACATATGAATTAAACCCTAAATTGGACTGAGCTGATGAAAGGACGGATGACTGGGCTATTGAACACAGATTATACAATAAAAAGAGAAAAAAGTAATGAAAATGCAAATAAAATTATACATATAGTAAGACTAGAATTTCATCAACAAGGGTACCTGCATAATTAACATTTGTATACCTAACCCTGAATTGTACCCTACATCTTTATAATAATAAAAAATATATAAATAAAATAAAATAAAAGACTAGAATTAAAAGAAATGAGAAACATTTAATTGTTTATCTAGAATATATTGAAAAACTGAAAGGCAACATTCAAAGAATTGGTGACATACAAGTTTTAAAAATTGAACACCAGAGAGACATTATTGACTTCTTCTTTTTTTTTTTTTTTTTGAGTTGGAGTCTCACTCTGTCACCCAGGCTGGAGTGCAGTGGCATACTCCACCACAGCCTTGACCTACTGGGCTCAAGTGATCCTTCTGCCTCAGCTTTTCAAGTAGCTGGAACTACAGGAACACACCACCACGCCCGGCTAATTTCTTGATTTATTGTAGAGATGAGGTCTCACCAAGTTGCCCAGGCTGAGTAACTTGGGCTCAAGCAATCCTCTTACCTTGGCTTCCCAAAATGCTGGGATTATAGGTGTTGAGCCACCATGCCTGGCTAAAATTATTGAATTTTTAAATGCATTATGTCACAGAAAGAAAGTTTTTTTAAATTTTTATATTAGTAATAGTCAAACTGTATTACACCAAAGATGAAGAAAACACTTAAATACATAAGAAAAAGAGATAACTGACAAAATTGAAAGCAAAATTTCCAGTTTGTATAGAGCCAAAACCAGAAATACCTTCTTAACAAAGCTGAGAAAAATTATTATCAAAGCTAAAATTGGGTTAAAATACTTTTAACTAATAAGGGAAATTAAAATATTTTTGAAAGAGCACACTTCAAGAAAAATATGTGTATGTATGAAGTTATGAAAGTGAAAGAGGAGGAGACTATATATGAGGATATCAAATCATGTGGACATTGAACTGAAGAAAACGCACAGTCCTTGGCAACATCCAATTTAAAAGCAGTTAGGTATCTAATGGAAATTTCACAAATTGTGTTTAAACCAAATTTTAAAATTCTATGCTACTTGAACAATTTAACTGATGGCAGAAAAAAATCTATTTTTTCAGAAGATATTTTTCTATTACTAACTTGTTAAAAATTGATGTTATGTCAGTTGCAGAATGTTTTGCAGAATATGTATTATTCTTTTTTCAGAACTGATGAACACCAAAGGACTGACAGTGGTATAGAGATTGACCACAAGTCTCTGTACACTGAGGATGACCGGGTCATATTCTCATAACAGGCTTGAGGAAAACGAGATAATGAAGTCCACCCAGTACATAACCACAAATAAACTCACCAGCAGCAGGATGATCTGAGTGGCCCTTTTCTCTGGGGAAGTCCTTGGGGAGAGGATGGTTTTATGAAGGTGCCGGGATCGTCTCTGATGCCTGCACAAGAGAATCACCATGTATGTACTTGAGAGCAGCATAACTCCCACAAAGAAAATATTCTGGGACACTGACAGAGTAAAAACCAGTTCCTTGACAAGGGAGCTCATGGGGGAAAGGAAGCAGTATTTACTGACATTCAGTAGACTGGTCTGTGTAACATTGGAATAAGCTACTGTGTAGATGATCACATTACTCCTAGAAGACAAATTGAGTGACCACAAAAAGAAAATACAAATAATGTAATTTGTAAATGGACACGTAAATCTTGCCAACCAGGAGGTGTTGGGGCTGATGGTGATGGCCTGAAATACACTTAAGAGGCAGGTGGTGCAGATGGAGAGGCTTCTCATCACCCTGATCAGGTAGAACACAGCCTTACATTTGAAGTCATTCCAAAAATGTAGTGACTCAGACATGCCTGGAGACAAAATCTCCACTACAAGGAGGAGCATCACTATGTGGACGAAAGTCAAGTGACAGATGATCAGGTCCTGTGGCTTGGGCCTGTAGTCCAGGAGGAGCGTGATGACATGAAAGAGAAGGAGCAAGGTTTTGGCTGAGATTCCAATGCCAGCTTGAAAGAAAAAGGCATTTAAAAATGAAAACATAAATAGAAAGTGTTCATCTTCATGGCAAAGAAGAAATATATTTTAGATATCTGGAAAAAAACAAAAACAATAGACCTCACATCATCAATATTCTTTCTTCATTATTCAAAATTATGAGAAGTTATCATTTTGTTTTACCCACTTATTTTTTTTACAAATCCTTCCAGCCAGGCATGGTGGCTCACATCTGTAATCCCAGCACTTTGGGAGGCCAAGGAGAGAAGAAGGCCTGAGTCTAGGGGTTCAAGACCAGCCTGGGCAACTTGGCGAGACCTTATCTCCACAACAAATCAAAAATTCAATCGGGCAGTGGTGCATACCTGTGGTTCCAGCTACTTGGGAGGTGAGGTGGAAGGATCGCCTGAGCCCAGCAGGTCGAGGCTGCAGTGGCCGGGAGTGTGCCACTGCACTCCCACATGGGCAACAGAGTGAAACTCTGACTCAAAACCTCCCCCAAAAAATGCCCTGCCTACGTCTTTTAAATTCTTATTAATCCAGCCTCTGGGTTATTTTATATTTATAATGTGCCAACACCTCCCCAGTCATGCCCTTATAAGATGCACACTATCTATATTTTTATTGCACCTTGGTCTTCCTTTGTAGAAATGATATCTTTATTCCACATTCCCCTATTTTATGTTTACCACCCAAAGCGATGATGGGTGTATGAAGTTTTTCAGTGATATTTGTACCAGTGGATTGAATGAAGCCTTATGCAAAGAGAGAATCACCTACTGTCAGAATTCCAAACAACAAAGAATATAATACCTGGTTGTCTTTCGCACATGCCTTCACTTTGGCCTTTTTTATTCTCCATTTCTCTTTCCCATTTGTGGGCTCTTTGGTTATACTGGGCCAACTGCAATAATTCAGGATGATATTTCTATCTTTAATAGGCAGATGTACAATCTTGACCCCATATGCAACTGTATGTTTTCATTACCATGAAATCGAGTTATATTCATTGTATGTAGAAATTATGGCATGGACATCATTGGAAAGGATATTTTGCTTACCCCAAGCCCTGTTAATAGTACCGCCTAAAATTTTGTCCTGGGTCTCAGCATGCATTATAATCACCTGGAGAACATCACCATGGTTTACAGTGTATTTTGTTAAATGTACAAGAAAATAAAACTTTTTACCTGTTGCCAATTTCATTTTTGGCTTTTACTATTTATTATAGAAAAAGTAACATGAACTTTTTTTTTTTTTTTTTGAGTTGGCGTCTCACTCTGTCGCCCAGACTGGAGTGCAGTGGCCGCTTCCGCCACCGCAGCCTCAACTTGCTGGACTCCGGCGATCCTTCCACCTCAGCCTTCCAAGTAGCTGGAACTACAGGCATGTGCTACCACGCCCGGCTGATTTTTTGATTTATTGTAGAGATGAGGTTTCGCCTGCCCAGGCGGGTCTTGAACCCGCGGGCTCAAGGCAATCCACTCACCTCAGCCTCCCAAGGCGCGGGATTACAGGCTGAGCCACCGAGCCCGGCAAGTAACATGAACTTTATATCTTGTGTCCCGGTTACTTTTCAAAGGGGACACTGATGAACAGGTCTGAGAGATATAAAGGGATATCCAGAGACAGTATAAGCAGGTGAAGGCGGGGAGTTAGGTGGTGCATATGGCTGTAGTTAACAGGAGGCTATTGCCAGAGTATTACTGGTGCCCACCCCTCCTCTGGGGGTAAGTATGAGTATAGAACTGGGGGAGGATGAAGAGAAGGAAGAGCAGGAGGGGACTCTGGCAGAGGATAGGGTAACAAAAGCAAGTAATGAGAGACAGAAGTTAAATCCGCTGGGTCAAGGTTTGAATTGTTAGAGGAAAGGCAGGAAGGAGGCAAAGTGATTAAAGAAGGAGTTAGAAGGAGTATGCCACAGGAAGAAATGATGTGACAGCAATAGAGGTTATGTCGAAGGAGAGGGCCAGAGATAAAAGACCTGCCTTGGGACCACCTCCTGGTTGCCTAGCCAAAACTGAGGAGACACTTAGGGCAGATGCTCCTATCTAGCGAGAGGGTCCTGAGACTTTCTAGAATGTATTTCAGTGGAGCTGCCCTTAGCCACCCCATATTGAGGGTTTCTCATGAGGAGTCCTAAGAGGGGAGAAGGATTGGTCCTCAGACAGTGTCCCAAAAGAGGATCAGTGGAATTAGCCTAGAGGTATGGGTACCGAGTAGGAAAAGGTGTCCTTTTAATCACCTTAACTCACTGGAGGTAGTGGCAGGGCTTGCTCCTACACATGTGCTTGGAAGACTTGGCACCAAGATTTTCATGGGGGATGGGGAGTGTGTGGAGGTGGAACCTCAGGAAAAAACTTCCAAAAAGGGAGACAGTAGCTTCCTCAGGCACACTTCAGACCTTCTAGAAGGGGGGATAGGGGTAGCACATGAACTCACGGATGTTGTAGCTATGTACTGGATAAAGCTGAGGTGACAAGGAGAGGTCTGTTTGATGTAATCAGCACAGGCAATAAGAGTAAGAACATTGGGAGATGGCAAGATGGCAACGAAAGTGGTCTGAATGTGAGTCTCTGCAAAAGTGAGTGTCCATAAAGACTGTCTGCATGAGTGAGTGTGTGCAAGTGGGTGAGAGAAAGTCCATATGAGGGGAGACTCGGGTTCAAGCACCTGGGGCTCTCCTCCAGAGGAGACTGCCACCCACCACTGCCCTGAGATAGTAGCCTTCTGCACGTAGGATCATCTGCTGTCTCGGAGGTCTCTTGGGAGAAGGCAGCAGAGATCAGTTCCTCCTTAGCACCTGGCACCTGGCCCATGCCATCACCTGTGGCAGGAACCATAGAGAAGGTGAGGCAAGAAAATCTGGAACTGAGTCCCACCGGTAAAGAAATGCTGGCCACCACCATTTTCTGTGTCCCAGAACAGGGTAGAGACTTGTGTTGCCCTGCCCAACGCTGGCCAGCCTCCAATCTGAGACCCAGAGGCTACCTCTGCACCCCTCTAGGATCAGTCAACAACAGGGAGAGACAAATGGCTCCCTCCCATGCTGAACCAGGCACAGACACGTCTGACCTGAGTGAGAGATTTGGCAGCTGTGGCAGCAGCAGACAAGTCAGGTGAGTCTGGATTAGATTCACCCTTCTCCCACAGCAGTCTGCAGGGTGTCTGACCCACACAGAAACAACCGGATCCACCTAGGCTGAGAGCCCAGGAGATGGGTTGGAGACCAGAGCAGATCCCTAATGTAAGTGGCAGCCAAAAGTGACAGCAGTCAACAGTGGCAGCTGCGCTTGGGAAAGTAGCCTGAAGTTCCAGGAATGGCCACAGAGGGAGCTCTTTTTTTCTTTATTTCTGTTTCTCTTTCTGTTTTGTACTTGCTTTGCTTTTGTTAATTTATTGTTGATATTTAGATTTTCTGTAAACATATGGGTCTTTTTGAGAGCAAGTACACCAACAGGGTTTTTTCTTCTTGTTTGTATGGGATTTTCCCCCCTATTTTTGTTTCTTTATTAATGAGGATGCCTGTCTGTTTTCTTTCTTCTTCTTCTCTTCACCTTCCTTTCATCTCCCTCCTTCCTTTTGCTGTTGTTTTCCTTTTTCTTATCGTACTCTGCTTTCAGGAGGTGAATATATACCCCTGACTGCATGCGTAGTTTTCACGCAGCAGGAAGTGGGTTCCAGGGGGCTCAAACACCTGTCAGCAGATACTGAGATCTGCAGAAAGCCTCTGAAGGACAGCTCCCACTTAATTAAATCTTCAAACTGCAAAAAGCACAGACCCCCACCTCAGTCTGACTTCAAAATTGGACAAATCCAGTGGACTATATAAGGAAGAATAGGGGATTGTGCGAACAAATGTGAAAGCTATCCCTCCATCACTGAACAAAATATTAAAGAAAGGGAAAAAAAGGGGTAATAAAACCTTAACAAACAAAGAAGAGCCAACTGAAGAACACAGGTCCCATACAGACCCTTGGGAAGACAGCTGCTGAGAATACAGACTTTGGAATTCAAAGAGTGAAGAGGCCTCAGAACGACTGGTCTCAAACCACAAACTCATAATCAAGGTATTAATAGACAGAATACATAGAAATGAGAAGAAGGGAGTTGATAACTGAGATGATGGCAATAAAGAATACAGTGAACAAAGTAAATATCAAACTGA
>CAUYQG010284222.1:0-21255 GCA_963574415.1 Tarsius wallacei | reverse complement strand
CTTTTACATGTTGGTTAGGAATCTTCCTCAAGCCGGGCACAGTGGCTCACGCCTGTAATCCCAGCACTTTGGGAGGTCGAGGTGAGAGGATTGCCTGAGTCCACAGGTTCGAGACCAGCCTGGGCAATTTGGTGAGACCTCATCTCTACAATAAATCAAAAAATTAGCCGGGTATTATGGCGTGTACCTGTAATTCCAGCTACTTGGAAGACTGGGGTGGAAGGATCACCTGAGCCCAGCAGGTTAAAGCTGCAGTGGCCATGAGCATGCCACTGCACTCCAGCCTGGACGACAGAGTGAGACTCTGACTCAAAAAAAAAAAAAAAAAGAGCTGGGCTCAGTGGCTCAGCCTGTAATCCCGCGCCTTTGGGAGGCTGAGGTGAGTGGATTGCCTGAGCCCGCGGGTTCGAGAACCACCTGGGCAACTTGGCGAGACCTCATCTCTACAATAAATCAAAAACTAGCTGGGCATGGTAGCGCGTGCCTGTAGTTCCAGCTACTTGGAAGGCTGAGACGGAAGGATCACTGGAGCCCAGCAGGTTGAGGCTGCGGTGGCCGGGAGCGGCCACTGCACTCCAGTCTGGGCGACGGAGTGAGACTCCAACTCAAAAAAAATAAAATAAAAAAAATAAGAATCTACCTCTGGAGAGCCAGGTACAGTGGCTCTGCTACACATTAGCTACTTATGAGGCTGAGGTCGGAGGTCTGCTTGAGCCCAGGAGTTCAAGGCTGCAATGAGCTATGATCACACCACTGCACTCCAGTCTGGGTGACAGAGTGAGACTCATCTTTTAATTAAAAAAAAAAAAAATGGCCGAGCATGGTGGCTCAGCCTGTAATCCCAGCACTTTGGGAGGCCGAGGCAAGAGGATTGCCTGAGCCTGAGGGTTCGAGTCCAGCGTGGGCAACTTGAGGAGACCATGTCTCTACAATTAATCACAAAAACTAGTTGGGCGTGCATCTGTAGTCCAGCTACTTGGAAGGCTGAGGTGGAAGGATCACCTGAGCCCAGCAGGTCGCAGCTGCGGTGGCCGTGAGCATGCTACTGCACTCCAGCCTGAATGACAAGAGTGAGACTCCAACTCAAAATAATAATAATAATGATAATAAAATAAATAAATAATTCACCTATAGAGACCTATTGGAGGTCACCTGCTTCTCAGAAAAGGAAAAGACAACTGAGCCAAGCATACCAGCTTATTCTTTCTGTTTTTCAGTCAGAGAAGAATGTGTGAAGGAGTAAGAGATTATAGGAATTATCAATTAAGCTACCTTCACATTAAAAGAAATATCAGGAATGGGATAAAGCTTCCTCACTCCACAGTAACCTCAGGTAGAAATCTCAAATCTGCTCTTTTGTTTACAAACAGGGAAGGTTTAAAGAAAGAGGAAATGATCGCAGGGAAAAGCTACAGTCTTTTGACTCTCCAGAAAGAAAACGATTTAAATACTCCAGGGAAATTGACAGGTAAGCCAGGAACCCATCATTCAGCATCAAGACCTATTGATAAAACCATCTCCTTTTGCAACTGTGCTGCTGTTTTCTTCTTAGGGAGGTGTGGTTATCAGGAGTAGATTGTCTGAACTCTTTGAACATGAAGTCTACCTTGACCTTTTGACCATCTGTCATCTTTTTTCTTTTTTCTTTTTTAATTTACCATCTGTCTTTATACAGGAAATGTGCAGTTACATGGAAGGTTGGCTGACTGCTTCAGCCAAAGTCAGGGCTGCAGTGACTGTGGTCAGGAACCTTTTCTCTTTATCAGTAATGTTGCACTGTCCTTATGAGCCTGATAAAGATGTCACACATTCGTATTCTTAGACTTTTTCTCTAGGGAAACTCCCTTCTCACGCATAGATGCTAAATAAATGGTTGACTACTGATGGAGATATAATCTTCAGCTTCCTATACTTGTTTCCATTTATAGTTTTCAAGTCATAAACCCAGAGTTATATAGAATTTGTTGGTAACTTACCCACTGTGTACAGGTACTGCACTAAGTGCAAGAAATACTCAGATGGAGAAGACATATATTATGCTTATGTGATGGTGTATCTAATAGGCAAGTTCAGAAATCATTGGAGAAGTGGAGGGCATTTCATTCAGAGGGAACTGTGTACACCAGGGATAAAAGAAAGAGAACTCATGATGTGTGTGAGGTGTTGCACGTAGTTTCATAGTGGTAAACATTGGTGCTATGTAGTTGAGTGACAAGTGATAAGGCTGACCCAATAGATGGGAGCCAGTTCTTGAAATCCATACATGTCAAACACATGTTAGGCTTTATCTAAAAGACAGCGGGAGGTCATGGAATGATTTTAAGCTGGTACTGACATAGCTTTGCATTTTGGAGTGATTACTAATTGTGTGGAAGATGAATTTGTAGACAGAATAAGATGCAGATTCTGCTATAATTCAAGTGAGAGATCATGATTGCCTGAGAGAAAGCCATGAGTATGAGTACAAAAAGGAGTACAGGTTAGAGAAATGTGTCAGATCCACCAGTCTTTGTGATTGGTTGCCTGGAAAGAGGGAAAAGTCACTGATGATGCTCAGATTTCTATTAGGTAGTTGGGAGAAGACAGGGCAGTAAAGACCTTGAAAGAAAAAGGAAAAAAGGGTCACAAGAGGATGCCTGATCAGAAGAGGTATAGTTGTTTATAACAAGAGAGAGTTGAGCAGGTCTCTGTATCAATAAGCAAAAGAACCATAGTCAGAAGAGGGTATATATGTAAGAAAAGGGAGATAATTGACAGAGCAAGGCTCCTTAGGAGGCTGGACAGAGTCTGGGGCTCTGTCATTCCAGCTTTTTTTCTTAAATCATAACCCACAATAAGAGGTATATATTTGTGTCATGACCCAATAATTAAGTGTGTGTGTGTATCTGAAAAAGATGTTTTTATGTAAAATACTTTTCTACCTCTTTTCATTTTTAATAAGCATTGTCGGGGAGCATTTAATCAATGTGACATCCACTGGCTTATTCTCTACAATTTGAAATACAGTGGACTAAGACAATAACGAAGGAATCAGCCATGAGGAGGGAAGGACCTTTTAGCCCTGAGTCAGTTGGGATAAGACATAGGCTGGGTGCAGGAGACTCTTCTCTATTCTTAGCACCCTTCATTCCACATTGTCCTGGCTCTCCTTCTCAGTTGTCTTTCCTGCTCCTCTTCCGTTTCTTTGGCAAGTCCAGGTGTTCTACAGGACTCTTCTTTCAGTGCTCCTTTATTCTTGCTGCTCTACCCTGTTGACCTGGGCTTTCTAAGATACCCAGGACCTAAGCCACCACCAACAGTCTAACAAGTCCTGTGGCTCCACCCCAAACTCAGATCTGCTTTCTGAACTCAGAATCGTTATTTCTGTTTGTCCTCTTAGACACTTATCAGGCTCTTCATACTGAACAGTTACTCATTATTACATTCCAGATTATACTCTAGTCCAGTTCTGCTTAACCTCCTATATTCCTATCTCAGAGTAGTGACGTTATAGCATCACTGTCGACTTGGTTTGACTCAGCCCTTTATTCCCTATATCCAGTTAGTGGCCAAATCCCTAATTAAGTCTTGCCCTGTGTCTTAGTCTGTTTTGTGATACTATAACAATACCACAGACTGGGTAATTAATTATGAACAGAAATTTATTTGGCTCATGGTCATGAAGGCTGGGAAGTCTAAGATTGAGGGGCTGTATCTGGTGAGGGCCTTCTTGTGTCATCTCACAATGGAAAGTAGAAGGGCGAGAGATTTTTTTTTTTAAGTTGGAGTCTCACTCTGTCACCCAGGCTGGTGCACAGCGGCACACTCATGGCCACCGCAGCCTTGACCTGCTGGGCTCAGGTGATCCTGCTACTTCAGCCTTCTAAGTAGCTGGAACCACAGGCGCGTGCCACCACACCCAGCTATTTTTTAATTTTATTTTAGAGGTGAGGTCTTGCCATGTTGCCCAGGCTGGTCTCGAACCCCTGGACTCAAGCAGTCCTCTCGCCTCCACCTCCCAAAGTACTGGGATTACAGGCATGAGCCACCCAGCTGGTTAAGAGATCTAAAGTGAGGAAAGGGGATAGGAGGAAGGGAGCTAGACTCATCTTTTTTTCAGGAACCCACTGTCATAATAACTAACCCATCCCCCACAATAATGGCATTAATCCATTTATGAAGGCAGACCTCTTATGACCTAATCACTTCCTAAAGTCCCACCTCTCAACACTGTTGCATTGGAGATTACATTTCTATCAAGTGAACTTCAGTGGACACATTTAAACCCCCATTCTAGCTCACCTCCACACTGGACCCCCGCTCCCAATCTTTGCTCCATTTTTCAGTCTATTCTCCATTCCAACTCCAAAATGACCTTTGTAAACAGAAATCTGCTGTTGTAACATATTTTTTTACAAACATATAACTTGCCTAGGGGGAAGCCTGGGTTCCAAAGTTCCTTTACCTGAAGGATGTAGTTCAGAGACATGTTTTAGTTCATGTTTTAAGGCTTTTTACAGTCTGGCCCCAAGCAACCTCACCATGGTCAATTTCTGTCACTCCTCTCTGGACAATTTGTGCTCTTTCACTTCTCCTGGCTTGTGTCATCCTTTTCTTCCACACTTTTTCTAGCTCCTCGTTTGTCAAGATCCAATTCAGATGTACCTTCCTATTGAAATTTCTGTCATTTTCAGTGTTGTCCCTTCAGAGTTCTTTCTGTTTTATTTCTGTAGCAAATATCTATGTTGCTGCATCTATGGTTGAGCTCTTCTGTGTTTTGTAAGCATCTTTTGACATAATTCAAAAGTTTTTCCTCATGAACAGAGGTTTGGCAACCTCTGTACTTCCAGGACAAAGTCTAGTGTATAGATAGCATGCACTCGGAGGTATTGGTTAATATGCTTTATAGGAGATTTTTTTTTATTAGAATAATAAGCTAGTCGCCTTGAAAGTATCTACTTCTTTTGCAGTGATCGTAAACCTGTTGATAAAGATGATATCGACACTAGCAGCAAAGGAGGCTGTGTCCAACAGGCCACTGGCTGGAGGAAAGGGGCAGGCCTGGGATATGGCCATCCTGGATTGGCTTCATCAGAGGAGGTGAAATGGTTTCCATCTTGTTGGTGACATGAACCTGGAATATACTTAACTATCACTTTCTGTCCTAGAGTTGGTGTCCTTACCTTTTAGCTGGCCTTTCTCCACTGCTGGCATAGGACATGAGAGCTGAGGAACACTTTGGTCTTGATTGCTGGGTTATAGTTTGCAGTCCTGGATCCTTTATGGTTTGGTTGGCATTAGAAAGAGGGAGAAGAAGTTGGAATGGGGTTCATACTCTTACAAGAAGTTAACAGTGAAACATTATGGGAATCGGGTAGTTTGAGACCCTAAGAATCATTTGGCAAAAAGAACCAAGGAATCAGCAATGAAAGACATGAAGGCATCTCAGAGGAATTGTCAGCAGAGGTCTTTGATGGCTAAAATTTAGGTAGAATGTAATTAGTCCTGGTTCCCATGAAGGACTTTGCCCTTCATATTTTAGGGAGAACCTGTAGAAAAGGACTTATGAGGGAACATTGCCATTTTGTGTTTCCTTGATTCTCTTCTGAAAATACCAACCATAAGAGATTGGCTTATCTCTCTCCTACAGAGCTTCTTGTATTTCTGATATTGAAGCCTGTATCCTATAATCATGGCATCACCACCCTTTTTATTCACCTTGGGTATTTGTTTAATAATGAAAGATTCTGAAGAATTCTATATCCTGTTCTTACTGGTCAAGAAATTCCTCTGGTCAAAGACAGGCCTGAAGTTAATTAATTCATAGGGCCCACTTCATTGTTTGTCTTTGTTTTGTAGACTGAAGGCCGGATGAGGGGCCCCGGTGTTGGGGCCCCAGGAAGAACCAGCAAGAGACAGTCCAACGAGACTTACCGAGATGCTGTA
This sequence comes from Tarsius wallacei, assembly GCA_963574415.1. Taxonomy (NCBI): domain Eukaryota; kingdom Metazoa; phylum Chordata; class Mammalia; order Primates; family Tarsiidae; genus Tarsius; species Tarsius wallacei. Next base: position 15,330 of record CAUYQG010284222.1, on the reverse strand, counting down.
CGAAGAGTCATGTTTGCTCGGTATAAAGAACTCGATTAAGAATGGAGACAAGTCCCACAGGACATAACCTCCTTGTTTTGTTTGTCCGTCACTCCTTTTGTTTTGTTACTGTTCTTGCTGCTAGAACTTTTTTAAATAAACTTTTTTTCAATGTGATTATTTTTTGATAAGCTTTTTTCCCGAGATGGGTTGGAGTGGGGTTACTAGTAGGAAAGATTGCCTTGTTGTGGGCCCACCTGAGGTGAAGCTGAAATGACAGCGTGGGTTGTAGTAACCTTTGAACCATAACTTGTATGAATGCTGCCCGACCATAAAATTTATTTTCCTAATCTAATCAGCGAAAATAGCATCTCATTAATTGTTTCTTTTTTTCTTTTTGAATAACTGCTGAGACTGAACATATTTCCACATGTTGGTTTATTACTCATTAGACCTTAGAAAATCTTCTTTTGACTTCACTATTGTTATGAGGGTGATGATGAGGAGTGTGAGAACTCTTTTTCTAAGTGCCTGGTTATACTTCTTTTTGAGTCATAGTCTCACTCTGTCACCCAGGCTAGAGTGCAATGGCACACTCACGGCCACCGCAGCCTCAAGTTGCTGTGCTCAGGTGATCCTTCTACCTCAACCTTCCAAGTAGCTGTAACCATAGGTGTGCGCCACCATGCCCAGCTCATTTTTCTTGATTTATTGTGGAGAAGAGGTCTCACCAAGTTGCCCAGGCTGGTCTCAAACCCCTGGGCTCAGGCAGTCCTCTCGCCTCAGCCTCCCAAAGTGCTGGGATTGCAGACTTGAGTCACTGCACCCGGCCTATACTTTATCATATGTTGGCATAGTGAGGATTACCATTCCTCTCCAGCCACTGCCCCAGCTCTTCTCCCCTCCATAGCTAACACTCTCCAAAGAGGTATGTGCCCTCTTTCAAATCTTTCTCAATTTCTCCATCATCACTCCTACTATCTTACAAGACTTACTTCAAAAGTGAGCTTTTAAAACATTCTCTGTAGTGGAAAGGACTATAAAGTGGCTGGGCACAGTGGCTCATGCTTATAATCTCCAGCTTTGGGAGGCTAAGGCAGAGGATTACTTCTGCCCAAGAGTTCGAGAACAGCCTAGGTGACAGAGTGAGACAAAAATAAAAATTAAAGAAATCAGTCAGATGTACACATGTCCATAGTCCTAGCTACTTAGGAGACTGACATGGGAGGATTACTTGGACCCAGGAGTTCAAGGTTGCAGTGAGCTATGATTGTGCTACTGCACTTCAGCCTGGGTAACAGAGCAAGACCCTATTAAAAATTTTTTTAGGGCAGCCCCCTCGGGTCCCCTCCCAATGTGGGAGCTTTTCTGTCTTTCCTCTCAATAAATCCTGCTTTCTCCAAAAAAAAATTTTTTTTTTTAAATAAAGGACTACATAGCCTATGAGCCTATTATAACTTTTAAAAATAATTACTCAAGGTAACATCACAATACTAGGAATTTTACTTTGCAAGTTTCTCAGGGGAAGACTTTCTTAAGAGGAAGACTGAGTGTTTAGGAGACCATCTTGATAGTGTAAGACAGGAATCTATAAACTTTTCTGTAAAAGGCTAGAGATTCAGTATTTTAGGCTTTATAGGTCAGATGATCTCTGTTGCAACTATTCAGCTGTACTGTTGGAATGAGAAAGCAGCAATAGACAATCTAAACAAGTGGTTGTGGCTGTATTTCAATAAAACTTTATTTATAAAAACAGAGGCAAGGCCAGAATTGGCCTGTAGGTTGTAATTTGTCAACCCCTGGGTCTAAAAGCATGGTTTGTATGCATAAGACTGGACCAAGGAGGGCTGAATTGAACTCTGAAATAAGTGTAGAGGAGTTGGCTTTTTGTAGGGGAATGGACCATGAGGAATGGAAGTAGGGTATACTAAGAAAAAAATATCAGCAACAGGAATAGGAAATGTGAATTTAAGTTGCTTCCCATGCTATTGTCAGATATAATTTCTTTCTTTCTCTTAGTCTTTTGTTTGTTTTGTTTTATTTTTGAGACAATGTTTTATGGTGTCTCCCAGGCTAGAGTGCAGTGGCAAGATCATAGCTCACTGGAGCCTCCAACTTCTGGGCTCAAGCGATTGTTCCACCTCAGCCTCCAGAGCAGCTAGAACTACAGGTGTGCACCACCATGCTAGCTAATTATTTTACTTTTTGTAAAGGTGGGTCTCAGTGTGTTTCCCAGGCTGGCTTTAAACTTCTGGTCTCAAGTGAGTCTCCTGCCTCACACCCCCAAAGTGCTGGGATTACAAGCATGAACCACCACCACACAGGCCTCTCTTAATCTTTGATGAGTCTGTTTATCCCTCCAAAAGGGAAAACAAATGAACAAAACCAAGAGCATATTAGCTTAGAAATTGAGAGCCCTGGGTTTGGGGACTTGTTACTACTAGTGCTTATAGAAGATGGGCCATTTGAATCTTTCAGCTCCAGACAGGTGCATTTCAAGAACCCTTTGGTCTGACTGCTGGTCCACAGGTTCATCTGTAGTGCATCTCATTACTTTTGGTCTGAGTAGGTCAAAACCCTTTTTGGAAATGTCTAGTTTTGTCCTGAGCTCGCCAACCAAGTTTTCCTTCTAACCCTGTGTCATCCCACTGGACCTAGCATGAACTGTGGGTCATACCAGATGCTTCACTATTGAAGTTGTTGACCCAGCAGAAGCAACATCCATCCTGTTATTAATTGTTGATTTATGGATATTCTGAGAGCTTATCTACTTGTCACTGGGGCTTATAGCAAGAAGGGTGTTATTCTCTGTGTACATGGAATTCAGTCTACTGGGGAAAATAGACATTGGGCAATGATTGATGTGATTATACCTCAAGGGAGAAGTATGTACAGTAAGCTATTGGATTGTATGATGTAGATTTCTTTCTTGTTTGGTGGCAGCAACATCTTCCCTGAAGGAAGTATTTAAGCTCAGACCTCAGAGCCTACATTGTCTAGGTTTTTTTGTTTTTCCTAATTTGAATTTTTCATTGTAAGGGAGATTTTGCTTTTGAAAATACAGTCTAACATTTTGGGGATTTATTTTGTTTTTCTTTTGATTTTTTTTTTTATCAAAGTCTCACTCTATTGCCCAGGTTGGAGTACAGTGGCGGCACACTCATGGCCACTGCAGCCTAGACCTGCTGGGCTCAGGCGATCCTTCATCCTCAGCCTGGGCTCAGGCGATCTTTCATCCTCAGCCTTCCAAATAGCTGGAACCACAAGTGCACGCCACCAAGCCCGACTAATTTTTTGATTAACTGTAGAGATGAGGTCTCACCAAATTGCCCAGACTGGTCTCGAACTCCTGGGCTCAAATAATCCTCCCACCTCGACCTCCCAAGGTACTGAGATTACAGACATGAACCACCACACCCGGCCCTAAATCTAAAATTTTTAGTACATTTCAAAAGCAATACCTTGATTAGTGATTAAAGTAGGAGTGGGTATGAAAAGTTTCACCCTAAGCCAGGTGTGTTTGCTCACACCTGTAATCCCAGCACTTCGAGAACAGAGGTGAGAGGATTGCCTGAGCCCAGCCCAGGGGTTTGAGACCAGCCGGGGCAACTTGGCAAGACCTTGTCTCTACAATAAATTTTTAAAAATTAGCAGGTTGAGGTGGTGTGCACCTGTGATTCCAGGTACTTGGAAGGCTGAGACGGAAGGATCACCTGACCCTAGTAGGTTGAGGCTGCAGTGGCCATGAATGTGCCATGACACTCCAGCCTGGGTGACACAGAGTCTGACAAAAAAAAAAAGTGTCATCTGTGGAAATTCCCTGAGGCCTTTGAGGAAACTTGAGTAATTTTCTTCATTACTACTTTATCCCTAGGACCTGGCACAGGACCTAGTAATAATGGCACAGGCACTCAATAAATGAATAAATAATGCTGAGCTCACAGATTTATGAAAATTACTCTTGATTAGATTTTGATTGTATATCTCTCTTAGTTCATTGTAGCCCATCTCTGACAAAAATCATTTTAGTTTCTTGGTATAAGCAAGAGTTCTTTTATAAATCTTTTTTTTCTTTATCTTCTAGAGCAGTAGTTCCCAGCTTGGGACAAAAACATGGGAACCAGTCTCTTAAATTTTGCTAAGTAATGGGAGTTGTTGTTTGTTTTTTGTCAAGACCTGTGGTCATCATTTCATTAAAGAGAGGACCTTCTTTTTTACATCCCAAAACTAGGAAACACAATTTTAAAGGACTATCTTTTGACCAGGCACAGTGGCTCACGCCAATAATCCCAGCACTTTGGGAGGCCTAGGTGAAAGGATTGGCTGAATCCATGGGTTCAAGACCAGCCTGGGCAACCTGGCGAGACCTCATCTCTACAATAAACCAAAAAATTAGCTGGGTGTGGTGGTGCATGCCTATAGTTCCAGCTACTTGGAAGGCTGAGGTGGAAGAATCGCCGGAACCCAGCAGGTCGAGGCTGTGGTGGTCGTGAGCGTGCCATTGCACTCCAGCCTGGGTGACAGAGTGAGACTCTGACTCAAAAAAAAAAAAAAATTAGAGTGCCTTTTGTGGGTCAGATACATAAATTTTTTTTCTGGTAGCAACTATTTTATACCTATATCCTTCCCCCTAAATTGGACACTCTGTATAGATATATGCACAATACAGATGAAAAGGTAGGTATATATATGTTGTGTGTGTATACAGAGAGAAAGGAAAAAATTATAATTCCAACTCGAGATTTCTGTCTTTCCATTTATTGTCGTGTTTTTAAGTACCCAAAGAATTTCCAGTGTCAGTAACTTACTGTCCTGGATGTAGAAGACTAAGCCATAGTTAGAACATGTTTAAAGATACCTTTCCTGGCCAGCGTGGCTGTGGAGAGCCATGATCATGTCAGTGCACTCCAATTTTGGTGACAGAGTGAGACCCCGACTCAAAAAAAATAAAAGGATACTTTTTCAGGAAAAAGATTTTCCAGTATATTTGAAGTCCCTAGTTTGGAATCTCCTGACATTCCTTCACTTAATTCTAGAAAGATTTCTTATCCATAGAGTGAAGAGAGTAGTATAGGTACAATTTTCCATAACTGATATCTTCCTCTGCCTTGCTGTGATCTAATTTTTCATTCTTTATTATGACCTGAAAAATCAGTTCTAAAAATAAATCTATAAATCATGCCAACCGGGTGCGGTGGTCCATGCCTATAATCCCAGCACTTTGGGAGGCTGAGGTGAGAGGATTACCTGAGCCCATGGGTTCGAGACCAGCCTGGGCAACTTGATGAGACCTCATCTCATAAAAAATTAGCCAGGCATGGTGGCGTGTGCCTGTAGTTCCAGCTACTTGGAAAGCTGAGGTGAAAGGATCCCCTGAGCCCAGCAGGTCGAGGCTGCAGTGGCCGTGAGCGTGCAACTGCACTCCAGCCTGGGTGACAGAGTGAGACTCCAACTAAAAAATAAATTTTAAAAATAAACAAATGATGCCAGAGGCAAGTTATGGTAATGATACATGGGAATACCATGACCTCACTGACTGGTCAGTCTCCAAATTGTCTCTCTTTGAATTTCTCAAAGATCCTTCCCCCCCCCCCCTCCCAAGTGGGCTGTCTCTCTGTCACCCAGGCTGGAGTGAAGTGGCAAGAATCATAGTTCATCGCAGCCTTGACCTCCTGGGCTCAGGAGATCCTTCCACCTCAGCCTCCCCAATAGCTGGGACTACTGGTGCTGATCACCATTCCTGGCTAATTTATTTATTTTTCTTTTGTAGAGATGAGGTCTCACTATGTTACCTAGGCTAGTCTCAAACTCCTGGGCTCAAGCAGTCCTCTCATCTGGGCCTCTCAAAGTGCTGGGATTACAGGCATGAGCCACTGAGCCCGGCCATAGATCCTTGCTGCTTTCTGCCAGTTTTGGAGGTGTATTGATTTATTCGTTCAACAGCTATTGAGTGTGCACCACATGGCAGGCACCAGTAGAAGCACTTGGGATATAGTAGTGATCTAAGACAAAAGTTCCTGCCCTTCTAGACTTTCCATTCTAGTAGTTAAGGGCATGGACTCTGAAACCAAACTAGTTCATGTTCCAGTTTCGTCACCATTATTCTGTATGGTCTGCTGTCTTTGTAAAACAAGGACATTGATGGTTCTAATTAGGTCAGCAGTGGAGGCAGCTAGAAGTGCTTGGATTCTAGATAATCTTTGAAGATAACAGGATTTGCTGGCGGGTTGGGTGCGAGAAAATAAGTTGCGGATAACTCCAAGGTTTTGTCCTAAATAACTGGAAGCAGAGAGTTGCCATTTATGGGCTGGAGAAGGCTGTGAAAGAGACGAGCATGGATTGACTGTGTTAACTTTGAGATACCAATCAGAGGTCCAAGTAGTAACAGATAAATCTTGGGAAATGCCTTTCCTGAGCCGTTGATTTAGACTAGAGCATATCAATGGAATTGATACTAGAATGTACCTGCCTACAAGAATTCCGTTTCCTCATCTGCAAAATGGGTTTAATAATCATCTCATAGGTTATGAAGATAAAAATAGGGTTTGAAAAGCATCTAGCACAATGATCTGTCGTCCACTAAGGTGATCAACTAATGTTCCTCCTTTTTGAAGTCGAATTAGACATGATGTTTTAGATCTTGTCAGTGAAACCAAACTGTAGTCTCTCTAGGGGGCTTGTAGCAAAGGCAAAGAATTACTGTGCTTCATAGAGAGGAGTCTAGAAGCTCTAATCCAGGTCTGCAAAGACAGATTGACACTTTGGTCGTGGTTTAGAAGAGAAATACGCTAGAAATTAGGGCGTAGTAAGTGACAGGCTACACTGGCGACCACACTTCCCGGCAGACCTTGCACAACCAAGCACCTTCACGGATTGGATTCCTGCGTAGGACGGGTGGCAGGGGGAGGGCATAGGCGCGAGGTACTGTGGGTAGGAGACGGCCGTCGGCGGAGGCGCCATTTTGTGGAGCGGCAGAACCTTGTTGCAGGTTCTGGGGCGCAGGGCCGCTACTGCTGCTTCAGTCTTTCCTAGGGGTAAGTGCGGCGGCTGTCTGAAACGAGGGGAGGTTCTTGCCGTTGGGGCTGGCCCCCAAGCCTCCCTGTCAGCTGCCGGAGGTGGTTGACCAGCCTCAGCCGGTTCTCTGGAGGGGCTAAATCACCCAAGGCGGTAAAGGGCCGAGCCCCTCGTTGCCTCCAGCTGTGTCAGTTTCCTGAGGTCGCTCCCCACGGCTCAGCCCTGGCCCCGCTTCTTTCGGAAAGTGAGTTTGCCCTTTGGCGGTGTGCGTCCGGGAATCCCCAGCCCAACGGAGCGGCGGAACCGTCGCGGGTCCCTCCCCGGAGCGCCCCGGCAGTCTCTAGCCGCCATCGCCCCCCAGCTGCAACTGAGTCGTCCCCTCGGAAGAGCTGTTCTGTGTGATGGCTGATTTGCGGGCTAGGAACCTCTTGCGAGCGGGAGGGGTGTGTGCAGGGAAGGAAGGCCGACCCCTGAGTCGGTCGAGCGGGCCGTGGCTCCGCCGTCTTGGCCGCGAGACCCCACGGAGGTGGCTGGCTGCATAGCCCGGGAGACCAGAGGCGGCATCACGGCCCGCTCGACTTGCACCGGCGATTTTGCCCCGGGAGTTGTTTCCTCCAGATGGTTCTTTTTCATTTATCGATTCAACAAATCATCGAGCGCCTGCTGTAGACCTGGCTGCGGAGACCCCTGTAACTGATTTCTCGGGCTTCACACGCATCGAACGCAGTCCAGCTGTGTGATGTCTTGTTACCGATGGGGGGAAGGGGGAGCAGACTGTCCGCCACTCAGTGGTACTCAGTCCTGTGGTACTCAGGACTGGCTCAGGACGTGGTGGTTATTGTTACCAAGGAGTTAGTTTTGAGGTTTGCTCTTGTCTGATCCGTTGCGTTATTCATATAGTAGATTTTAATCAGCTCAGTATCCCAGCTTCAAATTTTTCAACAAAAATTTTAGAATTTCATGTTGCTCCTTGTATTAGTAAAGACACTTGGATTAATGTTTTAATGGTCAATTAGTCCACTGGAATTTTTTTGATTCCGAACCCGAGGAACTGATTGCAGGCCCTTTTTTGCTTTGTAATGGCAAGACAGGAGCAGGGAAGGAGTCATCTGCTTGCTTTCCGTTTATGAGTTTGTGGTTGAAAATGGAGTCTGATATTTTAAAGTATACTTCATCTTCTTGCTATGCTCATTGTTAGCATTTTGTTAACAACGCATGATTTTAGCCTTGACAGTTGTTCCCCACCTCCCCACCTTAGATAGGCACTGTTAATGATTTAATGAAGGTTTTATTAAATCCCAACCTCAGTAGTATTCCAGTTTATAGAGCGACTGACTTATGATCTCTAAGATTTGCAGCAACTAATCTTCTCTTGTCTCCTAGAAAAAAATAAAATTTGAACCTTTTGGAGCTGTGTGCTAGATCTTCAGTGGGACAATGGGTTCAGACAAACGGTAAGTTACTACAATACATGCCTTCCACTCAACATTTTAGTGGGGACTGAACTATTTGTTTACAAAAATATTTTAAGGGTTTCATTTACTCTACATAAAATTGTTTACAGTATTTATCAATCAAGTATTTGTTTTGTGCCAGACGTTGCCAATGAGCACCTTTATAGATCTGCTCTCACAAGCTGCAGTCGAGTAAGAGAAAGTACTTGTGACCATGCTGTAATAAACAAAGTTTAAGGTGCTATTAGAACACTTAGCATGTTTTTTCCCTGTACACAGCCAGAAAAGCTTCCTGGAGAAATTATTCTCTGAAGTGAAACTGAAGGCTAAGTAAGAATTAGGTAAAGGAGAGCTGGTCAGACTGTGTAACTGAGGGTTCCCTGTGTGGAGAACAGCCTTTGCAAATAAGCCAGAAGATCATACAGTCTGGTACTTAGCACAGTTCCTGACTGTGGTAAGCAATCAGTGAATGCCAGTTCTTGTTATTCTCTAAATAGCCAGATGATCCAGAGCTGAGAGCTTGGGATCCTGTATTACATGAAGGGAAAAAAAGAGCCCAAGAATTAGTAGAAAGTTAAGATGAGAGAGTGTTTAGCTATTGTGTCACCTATGGGTACTCCCTCTCAGACCATTTGATTTAAACATACAACCTTATTCAGCCATTTGCCTTTTTAGTATTGAGGGCAGTTCCTATAATAGATCAAATTGACAGCCCAGAGGGACTTAGGAAATGTTCATGTCACATGAGGTCATCGTCAATGCTGTGTCACTAGTCTGTGATTCCAAATAACTTAGTAAATTAACATTTATCCATTTAGGGTTTCTCAGTCTCATACTTCATGTTTCCTTGGATCCTATTTATTAAATGTGTATGCTTTTTTTGAGTTAGAGTCTCATTCTGTCACCTAGGCTAGAGTGCAGTAGCACGCTCACAGCTACCACATCCTCAGCCTGCTGGGTTCAGGCAGTCCTTCCACCTCAGCCTTCCAAGTAGCTCGAACTACAGGTACTCACCACCACACCTGCTAATTTTTTTTTTTTTTTTTTGAGTTGGAGTCTTACTCTGTCGCCCAGACTGGAGTGCAGTGGCCTCCCGGTCACCACAGCCTCGACCTGCTGGGCTTCGGCGATCCTTTCACCTCAGCCTTCCAAGTAGCTGAACTACAGGCGTGCACTACCACGCCCGGCTAATTTTTTGATTTACTATAGAGATGAGGTCTCCCCAAGTTGCCCAGGCAGGTCTCGAACCCGCAGGCTCGGGCAATCCACTTACCTCGGCCTCCCAAAGCGTGGGATTACAGGCTGAGCCACCGAGCCCAGTCAGTTTTTTGATTTATTGTGGAGACGAGGTCTCACCAAGTTGCCCAGGCTGGTATTGAACTCCTGGGCTCAAGCAATCCTATCACCTCTGTCTCCCAAAGTGCTGGAATTACAGTTGTGAGCCTTTGTACCTGGCCCAGTGTGTATACTTTAAATAAAGCCCTTATAAACTTTTCCTTTACCTTGTGATTGCACAGTAGTTTTATGAACCTGTCTTATGTATGGTCAAATGGGTTTAAGCCTTTTTTTTTTTAACCATTTGTATACCCAACCCTGAATTGTACCCCACATCTTTAAGCCTCTTTTTCTTAGATTATCCCATGAAGCCCAATGCTGCCTTGAAACCAAAAATAAATCAGATGATATAGGAAATAATTTTGGGGGAGTTTTTTTGAGTTGGAGACTCACTCTATCGCCCAAGCTGGAGTGCAGTGACATACTCGTGGCCACCACAGCTTCAACTTGCTGGGCTCAGGTGATCCTTCTGCCTCAGCTTTTCAAGTAGCTGGATCAACAGGCATGCACCACCATGCCCAGCTAATTTTTTGGTTTATTGTAGGGATGAGGTCTCACCAAGTTGCCCAGGCTGGTCTTGAACCCATGGACTCAGGCAATCCTCTCACCTTGGCCTCTCAAAGTGCTGGGATTATAGGTGTGAGCCACTGAGCCTGCCAAAATAATGTATTATTTTTTTTTTTTTTTTTTTTTTGAGTTGGAGTCTCACTCTGTCGCCCAGACTGGAGTGCAGTGGCCACTCCTGGCCACCGCAGCCTCGACGTGCTGGGCTCCAGTGATCCTTCCACCTCAGCCTTCCAAGTAGCCGGAATTACAGGCACGCGCTACCATGCCTGGCTGATTTTTTGATTTATTGTAGAGATGAGGTCTTGCTTGCCCAGGCGGGTCTCGAACCCGCGGGCTCAGGCAGTCCACTCACCTCAGCCTCCCAAAGGCGCGGGATTACAGGCTGAGCCACCGAGCCCGGCTATAATGTATTCTTACAGTGCTAGTTTTTGTTAACTATTCAGTTATGTCTGACAAACTATTTGGTTCACTGCCTGATGGGGGAAGAAAGATGAGCTTAGCTCATCCAGGTTTTTGGTCCATTTTTGAGTAGGTGTGATACCCTTGAGAGTGGATGAGCTAGGATATATTCTGCTTTGAAATTGGGTGAAATGCAAGTAATTACTTTCTTACCATTTTTGGTTACTAATATCTGAATTGAGGATGAAAGGGATACTGTGCAGACTTTAGACTTGACAGAATGCAAAAAATAAACTTGGACAACATGATCCTTTCTTTAAAATATTTAGCCCAAGCCGGGCTTGGTGGCTCCGCCTGTAATCCCAGTGCTTTGGGAGGCTGAGGTGAGTGGATTGCCTGTTCGAGACCCGCCTGGGCGACTTGGCGAGACCTCATCTCTACAATAAATCAAAAATTAGCTGGGCTCGGTGGCTCAGCCTATAAGCCCGCGCCTTGGGAGGCTGAGGTGAGTGGATTGTCTGAGCCTGTGGGTTCGAGACCTGCCTGGGCAATTTGGCGAGACCCCATCTCTACAATAAATCAAAAAATTAGTCGGGTGTGGTAGTGCACGCCTGTAGTTCCAGCTACTTGGAAGGCTGAGACAGAAGGATGCCGGAGCCCAGCAGGTCGAGGCTGCGATGGCCGGGAGTGGCCACTGCACTCCAGTCTGGGCGATGGAGTGAGACTCCCAACTAAAAAAAAAATAATAATCAAAAATTAGCCGGGCATGGTAGCACGTGCCTGTAGTTCCAGCTACTTGAAAGGCTGAGGCGGAAGGATCGCCGGAGCCCAGCAGGTCAAGGCTGCAGTGGCCACTGCACTCCAGTCTGGGTGACAGAGTGAGACTCCAACTCAAAAAAATAAAATAAAATATTTAGCCCAGGTCAGGCTCTGTGGCTCAGCCTGTAATCTCGCGCCTTTGGGAGGCTGAGGTGAATGGATAGCCTGAGCCCGCGGGTTCGAGACCCACCTAGGCAACTTGGCAAGACCTCATCTCTACAATAAATCAAAATTGGCTGGGCGTGGTAGCGCGCGCCTGTAGTTCCAGCTACTTGGGCTGAGGTGGAAGGATCGCCAGACCCCAGCAGTTAGAGGCTGCAGTGGCCGGGAGCAGCCACTGCACTCCAGTCTGGGCAACAGAGTGAGAATCCAACTCAAAAAAAAATGTAGCCCAAACATTTGATAACTATATTTAAAGATTTAGCATAAATTCCTGAGAATTATCTTTACATTTAGAGATGTAGGTATTTTCCCAGTGGTTATCTTTGTAAACTGGAATTTGATAGTACATTTTAAGGGATACGTTAAACCTATTTGGATATATCTTACAAACTGGTTGATGGGGGTTAATCATGTTTTTTTAAAGATAACGGATATGGTTTACTTTAGATTGAATTAAAATTATTTTCCCTGGCAGAGTGAGTAGAACAGAGCGTAGTGGAAGATATGGTTCTATCATAGACAGAGATGACCGTGATGAGCGTGAATCCAGAAGCAGACGGAGGGACTCAGATTACAAAAGATCTAGTGATGATCGGAGAGGTGATAGATATGACGACTACCGAGACTACGATAGTCCAGAGGTGAGTGACCAATAACTGTTTATAGAATTGTTGGAATTAAGAATTACATGTACATGGTTCTTGAAATAAGTATGCCAAGTATTGAAATCTCTTCTGTAAAATATTATATCAGACTCTCTATTCTGAAATATATTTGAGTTGACTATCACTCTCAAAGACGACTTTAACCTTATGTAATACAAATAATAGCCAGGGCTTAACATATGGCTCACCAAATACTCTTCATGAATTCATTTAGGTCTCACTACAACCCTCTGTGGTAGATGTTATTCCCATTTTATGGTCCAGCCACACAGTGGAATACTCTGCAACTGTTTTTTTGTTTCTTTGTTTTTATTATAGAGATGAGGTCTCACCAAGTTGCCCAGGCTACTCTTGTACCTGCGGGCTCCCAGAGTGCTGGGATTACAGGCTGAGCCACCAAGCCTGGCCTATACGTGCCTTATGCATCAGACTGTTTTTTAAAGTGAATTATAAGTATGTTGTAAAATAAGCATATTCACATTCCTTTCCATATGCATACATAGCTTTGTTTAATAGTAATTATGCTTCCCATAAATTTTAAACTTTGTTTCCTTTTTCCAATTTTCCACACATATAACCTTGATATTGTAACACATAATGGTATTTCTTTGTATTGGTGTGATGGTCATGAATTGTTAAATGACTGTTGCAGTTTTAGAAAACACTGCAGTGAACATCAACATGGAGTGCTTGTATCTGTGTTGGCTTTCTTCCTAGGAGTAGAGGGCCTGGATTAAAGGGTACAGGGTGATTGTAATTTTGTTTGTCATAAATCAGAGAGAGCGTGAAAGAAGAAACAGTGACCGTTCAGAAGATGGCTACCATTCCGATGGTGACTATGGCGAGCACGACTATAGGCATGACATCAGTGATGAGAGGGAAAGCAAGACCATCATGCTGCGCGGCCTTCCCATCACCATCACAGAGAGCGATGTAAGGGGAAACAACCATTCTAACGAGCAGTCCAGTGGGCACAATGAATTTTAAGCACCTACCAGTATTTATTTATTTATTTATTTTTGAGCTAGAGTCTCACCCTGTTGTCCAGACTGGAATGCAGTGGCACGTTCCCAGCCACCGCAGCCTCGACCTGCTGGGCTCTGGCGATCCTTCTGCCTCAGCCTTCCAAGTAGCCAGAACTACAGGCACGCACTACCACGCCCGGCTAATTTTTTATTTGTTGTAGATACGAGGTCTACCCCAAGTTGCCTGGGCGGGTCTTGAACCCATGGGCTCAGGCAATCCACTTGCCTCAGCCTCCCAAAGCTCTGGGATTACAAGCTGAGCCACCAAGCCAGGCCTACCATTATTTATTTGTATTATATTTTATTGAAAGGTTTTTTTTTTTTTTTGAGTTGGAGTCTCACTCTTTAGCCCAGACTGGAGTGCAGTGGTCGCTCCCAGCCACCGCAGCCTCGACCTGCTGGGCTCCGGCGAACCTTCCGCCTCAGCCTTCCAAGTAGCTGGAACTACAGGCTCGCGCTACCACGCCCGGCTAATTTTTTGGATTTATTGTAGAGATGAGGTTTCGCCAAGTTGCCCAGGCGGGTCTCAAACCCGCGGGCTCAGGCAATCCACTCACCTCAGCCTCCGAAAGGCGCAGGATTACAGGCTGAGCCACCGAGCCCGACCTACCATTATTTATTTGTGTTATATTTTATTGAAAGCTAATGTAGACCAAGTATTCCTTCTTTATCCAAAATACTCAGAACTAGAAGTGTGTCAGATTTTTTCGGTTTTGAAATATTTGTATTTAAGTAATTAGATATCTTGGGTATGAGACCCAAGTCTAAATACAGGATTTGTTTGGTTTCATACTCACCTTATACACATAGCCTGAAAGTAATTTTATACAATATTTTTAAATAATTTTATGCACAAAGTTTTGGCCACGTTTTGATTGCAACCTGTCACATGAGGTCAAGTGTGGAATTTTCTACTTATGTCAGTATGCAAAAAGTTGCAGGTTTTTGAATGTTTCAAATTTCAATAAGCTGCTCTAGATTTTCAGATTTTTGGATTAGGGCTGCTCAACCTGTATCTCACCTAGTGAGATATTGTTCTGTCTTTATAATAGAGTTCTTGGAACTAGGTTCAGAAATAGATTGCCACTTATATTTAGGCTTTGAAACCTGATATTTGCCGGGCGTGGTGGCTCACGCCTATAATCCCAGCAGTTTGGGAGGCTGAGGTGAGAGGATTGCTTGATTGGAGACCAGCCTGAGCAACTTGGCGAGACCTCATCTCTACAGCAAATCAAAAAATTAGCCAGACATGGTGGCCCGTGCCTATAGTTCCAGCTACTTGGAAAGCTGAAGTGGAAGAATCGCCTGAGCCCAGGTCAAAGCTGTGGTGGCCAGGAGCGTGCCACTGCCCTCCAGCCTGGGTGACAGAATGAGACTCCAACTAAAAAAAAAAAACAAAAAAACCTGATGTAGATTCTGAAGTTCCTTATCCACAAAAAGAGGTCTTGTTCCTTCAGTAGCTCTTAGAAGGTAATCAGTACATTTTTACTGAATTATTGTTAGAAAAGACGAGTCAGTAAATACACAGTTTTCTTTGTAATCTGGCCACCCTTTGGTTTGTTAAAATTACACTATCCATTGAAACCTCAGAGAATCTTGCTGAAAAGGAAGATTCATTCCTTGGCTCACTCTTCAGACTGGCCAGTGAAGGTCTTGGTACTGCCTGATTTCCAGCAACATCTCTGGCATTCACCCTTCATTCTAACTATGTTTACCATCTGCTTCCCCAGTGGGTCATTTTGAACATGTCCATCCTTCTACCATTGTGCCTTTTCCTGCTTGGAGATTTTTTTTTTTTTTTTTTTTTTTGAGTTGGAGTCTCACTCCGTCGCCCCGACTGGAGTGCAGTGGCCGCTCCCGGCCACCGCAGCCTCAACCTGCTGGGCTCCGGCGATCCTTCCGCCTTAGCCT
>CAUYQG010284209.1:0-11091 GCA_963574415.1 Tarsius wallacei | reverse complement strand
CACCGCAGCCTCGACCTGCTGGGCTCCGGCGATCCTTCCGCCTCAGCCTTCCAAGTAGCTGGAACTGCAGGTGTGTGCTACTATGCCCGGCTAGATGAGGTCTTGCCAAGTTGCCCAGGCTGGTCTCGAACCCATGGGCTTAAGGAATCCTCTCACCTTGGCCTCTCAAAGTGCTGAGATTATAAGCATAAGCCACCTCGCTCGGCTCTCAGTGGTTACCTTTGGAAAGTAGGATGAGGAAGGGAGCAAGATAGAGCACATACGTATTTTCATACCCCTAAGTACTGTTTGAACTTTCATCTCTGTGTGTTTTGTAAATATCTATATCTATTTATCTAGAGAGATAGAATGGTTGCAAAAATGGTCACAGTAATTGTCTTCCATGTAACCATGCCCTTGTGCAGTCACCTCATGCTGTCCCTGGGTTTGGTCACTTGACTTGCTATGGTCAACAGGATAATAGCAAATGTGATCCAAGTAGATGCTTGAAATATATGTGTGCATTGGAACTTGCCCTTTCTTGCTGCTGAGATTCCTGACACTGCTACCAAGTAAAAAAGCCTAGGCCACTCTGTTGGAGGATAAAAGACCAAACAGAGCAAGTGCCAGCTGTTTCAGCTGAAGTCATCTTAGACCAGCCAGTTTCCAGTCAACCTGGCAACCACAAAGGCATGAGCTCAGAGACACCAGCAGAATAACCACCCAACTGAGGATAGCTCAGATTCCCTACTTACAGAATCATGAGCTAAATAGAGGTTTGTATAAAACTTTTAAGATTGGGAACAACTTTTTATGCATCAAATACTGATAGAGATACATACAGATATGGAAATAGAAAATAAAATAGAAATATATATATATAACAGGATTTCTAGATCCCAACCCAGATTTATGAATTCTGTTAAAGCATGAGTCCTGAGAATCTAAGTTTGAAAATCTTCACAATGACTATAACACAACCTGGACAAACCTTTGAGAACCATTGGTATAGAACAAAGATAAAAAGTTTGGAGATCTGGCTTTCAAACCAGCTTTTTCTACTTCCTAATTGTGTAATCTTGGGTAAGTTACTTAAGTTCTCTGAGCTTCATTTTTTTAACTCAGTGAAAGTCATTATGGGGATTAAATGAACTTGTATTTATAAAGTGTTCAGTATCATACATGGAATTTCTCCCCCTTTCTCCTCCATGAACCCATGATGGACCCTCACAGAGAAAGCCAATTCAATGTATAATTCTGGAAAACGTGCTGGGTAGTATAATATTGAATTTTTATTGTCCTTTCTGTCTTTAATAAAGCACACAACAGAGAGAGAGATTAGTGGAAAGCAACCCTCAGAAGGGTTTTATTTCCCTCATTTGTCAGTGTGACTTTAATAAAAATGTTACATTGAAATGAGAAACTTGCAGAAAAGAATGGAACAAGCTATAAGGGGAAAAAATAGGACTTTATCAGACTCACGGTTTTGAGCAAATGATTTGGAAAATCTCAAATATAAGCCAGAAGTTTCCAATGAAGTTATAAGAAATCTTAGAGACAGGGCCAATAGCACAACAGCAACCTCAGAATGTCAAATCACCTTCATGTTTTTTTCACTATAGAGTAAATTAGGACAATCAGAAGGAATATCTGTGACTTCATGGAAGTCATGTTACCTCTCTGACTCCCAGTTGTTTTTTTTTATCTTAAAGTAAGAGGCTTGTATTAATTGATCTCTGTATTTCCTTTGAATACTAACATTCTAGTAATTTATAACTAGAACTTTTTCTCTTCCTTATCTAACTGTATTGTACTTTAACCCTCCATTTTGAAATAAATCTGGGCAGTGATGAAAAACATCTGATGCATGAGTTTTATTTCTTTTCATCTAGAGGGAAAGATAACCACATTAGTGGCCCATCATCTATGTCTGTGTTTCTTATTATCATTTATAAAATTTGTAGCACCACACTATCCAAAGAAGACCTATATGCATTGCCTCAGTTTCCCCAGGTGATTAACATTTGTGAGGACAAAAATAAAATAGCTTAGTGACATCAAAAAATGAAACAAAATAACAAATGTAATTATCGGTCACTTTTGCTTATAAATGCCTGATTGCTTCCACAGCAGCCAGAAACAGACACACACTCAAAACATTCACTTTTATTGTTATTACAAACTGCATCACCAGCTCACGTAGAAAGAAAAATATACTCTGGGTTCCTAGTGACCAGAGTCCCAGATTTTAACCTACGTTTTTTATTGTCTGAGCATTTGTTCCTGAGCTTGGGTCCCTGCCTAATACCATGGTATGCACAGCACCTGATGGGAGAAGAGTTATCATGTGGGAGAACTGTGATTGAATACAATTAGACAAGCTTTGCCAGTTCTGGTAAAGAACTCAGAGAACTATCCATCTGGTCTAGGCAATCTGTTCTAATAATACTTGAAATGCGAAACAATTTCGAATTTATTTTAAAAATCCTATTGAAGAGATTGATGGCATTTTTTAAAGTCTACGTGAACATTTTAATATTGACATTTGGCTGGGCATGGTAGCCCAGCCTGTAATCCCAGCACTTTGAGAGGCCAAGGCAGGAGAATCACTTGAGCCCAGGAATTTGAGGCTGTGGTGAGTCATGATCATGCCACTGTACTTTAGCCTGGGTGACAGAGTGAGACTCCCAACTCAGTAATAATATTATTATAATATAATAATAATAATATTACCATTTACAATCTTTCCCAGTGTGAATACAAAACCATGCAAAAAACACAGACACAGAACTACCATGAAGTACTTCCAACAGTTATATAGTTTGTGTCAGGCCACTAGGGTTCTCAAAGTAGACTTGTAATGTACATACTCCATTAACTGAGTTTATTGGCCACATATGCCAAACTGAAGGCACGGGCTGGGTGGCTCTCTACCCTTGGAAGAACCAGCACCCTGTTAGCCAGACCAGCACTACCCCAGCTTAGCAGGAAAGGGTGTGGACTTACCCCAAGTCAGTGATAAGGACCTTGCTACTCCAACTGCAGTCTGTGAACCAATTGTATCAGCAACACTGGGAAGCTTGTTAGAAAAACAGACCCCCAGACCCCACACTAGACCTACTGAATTAGAGCCTGCATTGTAACAAGTTCCCAAGGTGATTCACGTACATGTTAAAGTTTGAAGAACATGAGGGTAGAGCATCTTCTCTGTCCAGGTGGGATTATTTTCTCCTTGTGAAAGGCTGCACAAATGGCCACAAATTTCTCTCATTTCTGTTTTCATGTTCCTTTTCTTCCCACATTAAGAGTCTTTTTCTCTATCCCTTTGAATCTAGGCATTTTGTGTTCTGCTTTGAACAACAGATTGTTCTAGAAGTGATAGTGTTAGAGTTCCAAGTCTGGGCCTCAAGTGGCCTTGAGTCTTCTGCTGTTACCCTCTTGGGACCCTGAGAACACTATGTGAACAAGCCCAGGCCAGCTGGCTGAAGGATGAGAAAGCATGTAGAGAGTGAGTTTGTAACCAACAGCCAGACATGTGAGTGAGTCGTGTTGGATCACCCACCCCAGTGGAACTGCCGGATGATGGCAGTCACATGAGTGTCCTTGGGAAAACCAACAGAAAAGTGACCCAGCTAATCCTAGCACAAATTATTGACCCATGGAATTATGAGGGGAAAATTGGTTATTGTACTAAACCATCAAATTTTGTAGGTTCTTTCTTATGCATCAATAGATAAGTAATATATTCTTGAAATCTTTAAACCAAGCCTGCATGGTTTTCTTGAGAACAAACAAGGCCATCTTGGTGAAGAATCCACTTTCACTGATGAGAAACTAAAGATTGGGCAAATTGTTTCTAGAGAAGAAACTTTGTTCATAGGCCTACCTGTGATAATGGAATAATGGAGATATTCATGCTGAGCGATTAACACAGACTCTACAACCCTGAATTCTCTTCAGAATTCCCTGGAGCGGGGTTCTGAAGAAACCCAAGATCAAAATTTCCTGGTATCTGGCTTCCAGATTTACGTAGAGACCTTTGGCCTGGTTCTGCCTTCTCTCTCCCCCATGCCTTGACCCATACCTTGATAAATTCTGTTTGAATCCAAATACCATTCAAAGCAGTGAGCTATGCATCTTTGATGAGCAGTGCTAAACTGGAAAGTGTCTAAGTTTTGGGGTCACTCTGTACTGAATTTCAATCCCGGTCCCACCACTTATTAGTTAGGTGATTGGGCAAATTACCTAATTTCTCTGAGACTTAGTTTTCTCATTTGTCAGTTGGGATTTGTCAAGATTTTTGAGATTATGTGAAAGAAAAGAATGGCATATAATGAATGCTTTATAAGTATATTCTACATAAATGAGGCTGGGGCGTGAAAACTATAAAGTTCCTGACAAGTGTAATTTTTGAAAGACAGACAAGCAAACCCACCAGTTCTCTTCCACCAAGCCCCTCTGCACTTTGAGAGCTCCTGACTTTTAAGTGGCAGGATACGGTGACTACAAGCTGGCTGTGTTTTTCTGCTGCCTGATTGGCAGCTATTCTGGGTAGAGTCATTTTGGAAGGAGGAGGGGGCAGGGTGATTAGCATTCATCTCCGGGCCACCAGGTCAAGTGGGTACTAATCAGGAAAAATGTTTGGCTATTAAATGCTCCATTGAGTCCTTTAAATATCACCTGATGTGTCATAAATTTGGATTAGCCGTAGAAAATCAATCTTCACCATATGCAAATTAAAGATGAAATGAGATTCTCCTTGTGAGCCATTGCTGTCCCTCAGCATACCAGTCACTTCAACTTTATTTAACTGGCCTGAATTTCTCTCATATTTTGCTTCACTTTGTGACTTGAAGCTCATTATCCCTTAGACAGTTTATGGTCAGAGAGCTCTGGCCCTGAAGATAGACTTCAGAGGGCTCTGCTGGGTGATTTCTTGAATTTGTTTCCTCATCTTCCCTGTGCAGTTTCAGACCTCCACCAGGAATGAACCAAGATGTGCTGGCCTTGGCTCTGAGACAATTTCCCTAAAACTTAATGTTGAACCTGGTCATGATGCACATGGTGAATGCATGTGTGTGCCTATGAGTGTAAATATGTATTCTAGGAATGTATTCAGGAAGTTAATCTTCCATTAAAAAATAAAACACCAACAATCTGGGAGGCTGAGACAGGAGGACTGCTTGAGACCAGGAGTTCAAGACCAGCCAAGGCAACATAGTGAAATCCCATCTCTATAAAAAATAAACAATTAGCTAGGCACAGTGGCATATGCCAGTAGTCTCAGCTACTTGGCAGTTTGACGCAGGAGGATTGCTTGAACCCAGGAGTTCGAGGCTGCGGTGAGCTGTTATCACACTATTGAGTTCCAACTTGGGTGACAGCGAGACACTTTCTCTAAAAATAATAATAACGATAAATTAAATTTCAAAATAAAAATAGGAACTATTATATTTATTAGTCACTCTTTGTGGTTCCACAGAACATGGTATCTTGGGATTCGACTTTTCAGAGCTGTGCTGAATCTTTGGGCGTGGAATTGTTGACAAAAAGATGCCAAACTCTGTAAAATATATATATATATTTTTGAGTTGGAGTCTCACTCTGTCGTCCAGACTGGAGTGCAGTGGCCGCTCCCAGCCACCGCAGCCTCAACCCGCTGGGTTCCGGAAATCCTTCCGCCTCAGTCTTCCAAGTAGCTGGAACTACAGGCGCGTGCTACCACGCCCGGCTAATTTTTGATTTATTGTAGAGATGAGGTCTCACCAAGTTGCCCAGGTGGGTCTCGAACCCGCAGGCTCAGGCATTTCACTCACCTCAGCCTCCCAAGGCACGGGAATACAGGCTGAGCCACCGAGCCCGGCTTCTGTAAAATATTTTAAGATGGTTTATTCTTGAGCCAAACAAGGACTTGAGTCCAGAACACCCATCCTCAGGAAGTCCTGACAAAATGTGCCCACTGTGATTGAACAGTAGCTTGGTGATATACATTTTAGGAAGGCAGGAGTTACAGAAACCATATATCAATATGTGTGAGATTTTAATTGGTTTGGCCCAGAAAAGAGGGACCTTTCCAAGCGGGGACTTGCAGATCATTGGCAGATTCAAAGATTTCTTGTCTGGTAATTTGTCGTTCCTATCTAAAGAATTTGAGAAATCAGTGGAGGAGATGCTTTGTTAAGATAAAGGGGTGGAAACTCCGGTTTGTTGACATGTGGATGAAGTTCTTTATGTGACAGATTTCAGGGAGGATAGGTGAGTGTTTACAAGGCTTTCTTGAGTCCGAAAATCCACAAAAGATGGCTTTTCAGGGCCATAAACCTTCTTTATATGTTATGTTATGTTATGTTATGCTATATTATGTTATATTATGTTATGTTATACCAGAGTCAGGTTGGAAAGCAACATTTAGGATACAGGGAAATGGGATAAAAAAAAAAAAACCCTGTTTAGAAAGTCCTTATCTGGCAGTAACTACCAAGTCTTTTAGTTAGGAATTTGGGTAAGAGGAAAAAAAAAAAGAGGTCAGGTTTTAGACCTCAGGATGACAGAAAACAGGTTAGTTTTTCTTTTTTAACCACTCCTCAAACTGCTCTGTTCCATCCCATTCAAATCACTATAGCCTATAACTACATGTAGGAAAATGGAGCAAAAACATTGGTGACTTCCCAAGGGAACAAAATGCTAGCATTAGGCCCCAGCAGCTGCTGGCTACTCAGGAACTTATTAATGGTCTGCCTTTGTGTTCTGCAAGCTTGCAATAGGATGCAGCTAATTAGCTTACCTGGGAAACAACTGGCATGGATTGGCATGGAATGGAATGGAATGACTAATGATAATAAACTGTATACTACTTTATAGTTTGCTAAAAACTTGCAATAAATTATCTCACTTGATCCTCTGACCAGTCAGGTGAAGTTGGTATTATTATTATTTCATTTTACAATATGGAAACTGAGATGCCGAGAGGTTAGATTAACATATGAAAAACCTTGAAAATATTCATGCCTTCTGACTGGTAGGTATATTTTTAGCACTTTATCTTACAAAAATAAGAAATCCAACAATAAAGAGATTTATTGATAAATACATACAAAGAAGTTACATATAATAGTGAAAAATTGAAAACAACTTACATATCTAAAAATAAGAAATCACCTGGATAAATTACAGTAACTTAATATAAGAGCACATATATATAATAATCTCTAGGAATCAGGTTTTTGAATATCATTTCATGAAGTAAACATAAATTTACTACATAATCTTAAATTTTAAAAAGGAGATAAAACTTTATATACAGTATAATCCCAACTTTGTTAGATCTCTGTATACACATGGAAAGCAAGACAAAAGAAATATCCTAAAATGTTAGTAATAGTTATATCTCTTTCATAAATTTAATATTGACTTTCCCCTCTTTTTACTATTCTCTATTCTCATAATTCTCTATTATATACAAGTATCATATTTAAAAAGTGATGAGCAATTAACAAATAAAATAACAGTAATATGCAAAATTATTTTTAGTGTTACTTGAGCATGAGGAGCTAGTGAAAAAAATTAATATTAAAACATATAAAATTCTTGGAATGCTTTTGAAGGTCAGCATAAACATATGCCAAATACAGTTATTTTGTCAAAACCACTTTGCTCATTTCTAACTAATTTATCTTTAACAAGATAAACAAGATTTCAGGAGGCTCTGGCAATGATCCATCTGTGAAATCACTGGATGTTTGGTTCATCCCTGCAATTTTCTATACTTATCTTACTTATCCTTCACAAAGCACTGTCAGTGTTTGGGAAAATGATTTTGTGAAACTTGGTAAATTGCTAGGTAAAATATTACCTTGGATAATGGTATGTCTGACACTTTAAACATCTGAAAACTCTCAGTTATTAGATCTCAGGTAGAGGAGGTCAGATAATGTTTCTGGAGATGGCTCCTATTAGCGGAGCTTTGGGAGATGTAAAATATGAGACAGGGGGCGGAGAGAAAATGGTAGGCTGCAACTGCAGAATTCTAAACAGATATTTAGAAGAAATTTCCAAACAAGAAGCATAGTTCCTGCTTCCATCAGAGTGGAGGGAAGCAAATTGATTCTGCAAGGGAAAAGTCTAGCCTTCGTGAGAAGACTTCTGATGATGCCCAAATTTCACTTCTCAAAAAAATTTTTTTTTGCTTAAATTGCATGTTAAGTTATAATTTTAACATTTTTTGAGACCACTTAAATGTTAATGTATGGATTTTTAAAATTATTAAATTTATTTGGAATGTAGTGATGGTTTTTTATATATAATTCTTTAATTCGCCTAAAATGTAATTTCTCCTCTTTTTTGCATAAAATCTTTAGTACATCTAGAGTGAATATTAATGACTTTATTAATAATCATCCCCATTGCCATTTATCAGTACTTGCTACATGCCTGGAATTGTACTAATTCCTTTTACACACATTAGCATACATCACTTGCTTTAAGCCTCAGAGCATTATGCAGACATGGGAACTGAACCTCAGAGAGGTTGAGCAGGGCCACAGACAACAACATAGACTTTCTGACTCCCAAACAGTCCATTCCCTTAAACACCCTGCTATGATGCCACCTGCATCACAGACCAAATTGTTATAACAGGCACGGTTCTTTTCTGCAATTTTTGTTTGGTTCCATTGATCTGCCTGTCCAGTCTTGCATCTTATTATTTAAACAGCTGATAAAACAATTCCCCCTGATGATTCTACATAATCAAAATTAATCTTGATCTTACCCATACATTCTTCCAGAAGATTTTAAAAGTAATGTTTGTGTTTTAATTAACTAAGTAATACATACTTATTAACTGGCTACTCAGGAAATGCACATAAGCAAGAAGAGGAAAAATTAAAATCACTTATAAATCTACCCACCCAGAGATGATCACTGTGATAGCATTTTCATGGGAATTCCATTTATTATCTGTCTCCCTTGATTAGAATGTAATCTCAGGCTGCCCCTTCTGGCCCCTCCCACTGTGGGAGCTTGTCTGTCCTCTCAATAAATCCTGCTTTCTCACTTTAAAAAAATGTAATCTCAGCTTGTCTGTCCTCTCAATAAATCCTGCTTTCTCACTTAAAAAAAATGTAATCTCCATAAAGTGAGGGTTTATCTCTTTTGATCACTTTTATCCTGGTATCTACGTAAGGGATGACCACGAGTTCAGGACCAAGGTACTCATCACTCAACCTTCTCAGAGGACTGTCTCACAGATGAGTCCTCTAGGAATAGCCTTCAGTCAAAGGGAGTTACTCTTCCAAGGTTACATCTCCTCCATAGAGGTAGTCCACATCCAGTGACCTGTAGGTTTGAGAGTAAAAAGACCCAGCCCTCTAATCCCTACTCCGAACTACTCCAAAAGGCCATTCCAATTCCAGAGCTTTCTGTGGAATTGGCTGAGGCCTATGATTTCCTGCTTTCCTAACTCCCCTGCTGACATTATTACTGAGACTACCCCCCTGTAAACCTCCAGCAGACTAACTTCTACCACACAGCCTGTTTCCAGGGAACATGACCTAAGACAATCGTAGAACAGTGCCTGGCAAATGGTTGACTCAGTAATACTTGTTGAATGAATATATGAAGGACTCCCTGAGGGCTCCTCTTTCATTATTGGAGCCTTCAACTCTTCAGCATTGAAGCAGAAACTTCAGTGGATACCCATGAAGTCAGAAGTCAGCCATTCATGCATCAACATTATTGCAACGTCTTCCCATTATTGCCCTCTCTACTCTTGATGAAGCTAGGAGGACTGCTGCTTGCTACCAGTCCAACAATGCTCAGAGATAAAATCCTAACTTAACTATCATTTATGGGTGTCTCTAGATCCTACCTCCACTAGTCTCCACAAATCCTGAGGCTTATTATCACTGATTACTGGACTCAGGGCATCTACAGAGAGAGCAGTACTGCTGATCCTGCATTTACTGGTCCCTGCCCAAGCTTTATGGATCCTGGAGGGATGGGGAAGATGCTCTCACCTCATTGTTTTGTTCAGATAAGGGCACTTCATGATTGAAAGGGTTTTGTCTTTCAACCTTCAGATTTGGGGTTCATCTACATGGTCACTTCTTGAGAGTATAACCTGCCCACAAGATGACTGTGTTGCAACAGGAGTAGGATGCACCTAGAAGCCAACACATGCCTCAGTTCTTGGTCAAGTCTTCACCTGCTCTTCTTGTGAAGTCACTTTCTGGTTCTGAGATCAGGAAACTTACAAACAGAACTTGAAATTGGGGATTTTTGATCAATTAATCTAATAAACAGTGTTCTTAGGGGGAGGGAATAAGGGAAACAGGGCAGGGCAAGGGAAGGAGCTAAACAAGGATGTGATCTCAGCATGAGTTGACTTCAGCCTGAGCAGAGAGCTCCTGAACATTAATTGCCTTACAGAGTTGTCCCACTTAGAGGTAAAGGGATCCTGCCTTTTATAACTCATTTCAGTTCATCATTGGCTATGGATTGATTCCAGGAAAGTAGTAAGGAGCATAACCTTTAGGCAAGACAGCTTCTGGTCAGTCAAGGGCAACTCTCTGGAGAAACGGGTAGCCAATATTCTCAGCAGCTGGGAATAGGTGCCTCAACAGTGTTTATTACTGGGGCCTTGGTCTCTCTCCTAACAGGTAGCTAAGGTCAGTAACCTCCGTCTTTCAGACATACTTTAATAACTTTGTTTGAAAGGGGAAAATGTTAGCCCTCTGTCACATGTCCCCAAACAGCTCCTCTACTCCTGTATACATTCCAGATATAGGACATATAAACAGATGGAAGCTCTTTGCCCACTCGCTCTTCCATCCCCTTCTTTCAGTAGTATCCAAACTCCAAATGCTCATGGAACATCTGCTTATAAATCCTAGCTACATAAAAAGAAAGAGCTGGTAAATATCTAGCAACTGACTCTCCAAAGAGAAAAACCCTGATTTACTGCTTTTTGTGGTGTAAACATTCTTACATGGTCAATTTCTAGCTGCCATAGTGATGTCACTGGACACAGAGTTCAGAAGAGATAATGCAATAGCATACAATCAAATACCATTTTCATCATTAGATACAACACACATAAATAGCCCCAAGAGC